>CAWUDS030003142.1:10000-25000 GCA_963859935.3 Lathyrus sativus
TGACTAATCCTAAGTCAAAAGGTCGAGAAATTCAACGCGACTATTTTTTTGTTTACTTAAACAACTTGAATTGGGCCTTCTTTTCACACTCTTACGTATACAAAAAGAATGGGCAAAATTAGATTGAATTGTCAACTGCTCCTATTGGAAATAGGATTGACTATGGATTAGAGCAATATCATATGATTTCATAAAACCATAGGATTTTCCGGATCTAAATAAAGAAGATTTGGCCCAGTGTTCTATTCAATACGGGTAAGAACCCGACTCCGTATTCTTAAAAATAGAAAAAAATCTGAACTAAGGCAAGATTAAATGGATGAACCCGTTTTTTCTTGTGACAAAGATTTTTTAATTTACGAAATAACTGGAGTTACATCATCTATTTTTCCATTTCAATTCAAGAGTTCTTATGTGTTTCCATTTCTCCCCGAGACCCTGAAAAAGATACCAATTTTTTTAGGAACACATAGAAGATTCATCATTACAAAACAAAAAAAAGAGTGGTAATCCGACCATTAACACAGAATTTTGAACTTGTTATCCTCTTGTCTAGCAGGCAATTACTTCAGCGAAAAGGATGATTTATTCGGATCGACATGAGAGCCCAACCACATTGCATTGCCAAAACCTATGTTGTATATTGGAACGACGTTGATCTACTTGCTTTTATGATGTTACAATCATCTTGTTGCCTTTCTCCTCCGCCCACAGCGATAAAATGTAGCTAGTTCATCACGAAAGAAAGGACTCTCTGAACCGAGATCATTAACTAATATATAATAATAGAATAGTATACAATACAACTGTCTTTTCCATATATTCTCTCTGGGTTCCGTTGCTACTACACGCTTTACACAATTAATCGTAAAAATTAGATTATTCTAAATATATATAGAATCTAATTTTTTTGAATGAGTCATAAGCAACTACAAAAAAATAATTATCTTTTTCATTACTGGATTGAAGTCAGAACTAGATAGTTCTAATTTAGTGCTTTTTTTTTTGATTTCAAAAAGTCAAAATTGAAAAAAAAAACAGATCTGAATAGAGAAATCAAAACGTTCTTTTACTTAAATAAAAAAAAATGATTCCATATATCATATATTTCTCTATTCAGATCTGTTCAATAAAATTACTTTTTATTCTCAATTTATATAATAAATGTTTAGAAATGTACTCAATAAATATCGAACTTTACTTTATTCAATCTCGACGATTGACTAAATACTGGGTTATTATGATTTCGAGTAAGCCGCTATGGTGAAATTGGTAGACACGCTGCTCTTAGGAAGCAGTGCTAGAGCATCTCGGTTCGAGTCCGAGTAGCGGCATGGCATCCTATATTTTATTTGAAAAATTTTCAAATAATCATATCATAAGTCCTATAATGAATTCCCTATTTCTATTCCGAGTATTCATACCTTTTTTATTTTCATTATAGATATTTTTATTTTCATGATATATATGATATTATCAACTTTAGAGCATATATTAACTCATATATCGTTTTCCCTTATATCAATTGTTATTTCAATTCATTTGATAACCTTATTAGTCAATGAAATTGTAGGATTATATGATTTGTCCAAAAAAGCCATGATAATAACTTTTTTCTGTGTAACGGGATTGTTAATTACTCGTTGGTTTTTTTCGGGACATTTACCATTTAGTGATTTATATGAATCCCTAATCTTTCTTTCATGGGGTTTTTCAATTTTTCATATGGTTCTTTTTTTTAAAAAGGAGAAAAACCTTTTAAGTACAATAATTGCACCAAGTGTTATTTTTACCCAAGCCTTTGCGACTTCGGGTCTTTTAACCAAACTGCATCAATCCGTAATATTAGTACCCGCTCTACAATCCCATTGGCTAATGATGCACGTAAGTATGATGATACTGGGCTATGCAGCTCTTTTATGTGGATCATTATTATCAGTGGCTATTTTAGTCATTACGTTTCAAGAAGTCATCCAAATTCTTTCTTTTACCAAGAATTTTGATTCTTTAAAAAAATCAGTTGATTTTGTTGAAATCAAATACATGAATAGGAATGAAAGAAACAATGTTTTACGAAAAACTTATTTTTCTTCTTCTAGAAATTATTATAGGTCTCAATTTATTCAACAATTGGATCGTTGGGGTTATCGTATTATTAGTATGGGTTTTCTCTTTTTAACGGTAGGTATTCTTTCAGGAGCAGTATGGGCTAACGAGGCATGGGGTTCCTATTGGAATTGGGATCCAAAGGAAACTTGGGCCTTTATTACTTGGACCATATTCGCGATTTATTTACATACTAGAAAAAATAAAAAATTAGAGGGTGTAAATTCTTCAATAGTGGCCTCGATAGGATTTCTTATAATTTGGATATGTTATTTGGGGATCAATCTATTAGGAATAGGACTACATAGTTATGGTTCATTTACATCTAATTGACTCAAAGAACCTGATAAAGAAAAATATGGAAAGCATATAAATATATACTTTCCATAAATCGTCGAGAACCCTTTCAATCAAGTAATGTAATGATTCAAGGGGTTCTCACAAACAACAAACATATTCGATTCTAATTTCAATTTTTTAAATGAATCTAACGGGAAAATATTTTTTTGTATCTTTTTGATTCATTTATTCACAAAAATCATCCATCAAAAATGAGATAGAATAGCTTCAACCTTGTCAACCGAAAATGAGAAAATGAAATCTGGATAAATACCAATACCTATTATGGGTATAAGGATAGAAATAGAAATAAATAATTCTCTGGGCCCAGAATCAAAAAAAGAAGAGTTTGATGTATTAAAAAACTTGTATCCATAGAACATTTGCCGTAAGATAGATAATAAATAAATAGGAGTTAATATCATTCCAATTGCTGTTACAAAAGTAATTAGTATTTTCATCATGAAAAGATATTTTTGACTAGTAATTATTCCAAAAAAAACTATCAATTCTGCAACAAAACCGCTCATGCCAGGCAATGCAAGAGAAGCCATTGATAAGATAGTGAAAATAGTGAATATTTTTGGCATTGGGATAGCCATTCCGCCCATTTCGTCAAGATAAAGAAGACGCAGTCTATCATAACTAGTTCCTGCCAAGAAAAAAAGGGCAGCGCCAATAAATCCATGAGATATTATTTGTAAAATGGCCCCGTTGAGACCAGTATCACTTATAGAACCAATTCCTATAATTATAAAACCCATATGAGATACGGAAGAATAAGCGATTCTTTTTTTTAGATTCCGTTGACCAAAAGATGTTGCAGCGGCATAGATTATTTGAATACAACCTAATATCATTAACCAGGGGCAAAATATGGAATGAGCGTGGGAAAAAAATTCCATATTAATTCGAACCAACCCATATGCTCCCATTTTTAATAAGATTCCGGCTAAAAGCATACAAGTGCTGTAATGCGCCTCTCCGTGGGTATCTGGTAACCATGTATGTAAGGGTATAATCGGCGATTTGACAGCAAAAGCAATAAGAAATGCCGTATAGAATATTATTTCTAGTGCCACGGGATATGATTGATTAATTAATGTTTCAAAATTAAATGTTGGTTCATTAGAGCCATATAAACCAATACCCAGAATTCCCATTAATAAAAAAACAGAAGCTCCTGCAGTGTACAAAATAAACTTTGTAGCTGAATACAAACGTTTCTTTCCCCCCCACATGGATAAAAGTAGATAAACGGGAATTAATTCCAATTCCCACATGATGAAAAAAAGTAAAATGTCTCGAGAAGAAAATGGTCCTATTTGACCGCTATACATTGCTAACATCAGGAAATAAAATAATTGGTATTTTCGAGTAACCGGCTGAGCTGCTAAAGTGGCTAAAGTAGTTATCAATCCTGTCAGTAAAATAGGTCCTATGGAGAGTCCATCTATTCCTAATCTCCAGTAAAAATCAAAAAAATGGATCCATTTATAATTCTCCGTCAGTTGAATTAGTGGATCATCCAATTGGAAATGATAACAAAATGCATAGGTTGTTAGAAGGAGATCGATTAAGCATATACAAATGCTATACCACCTAATTACCTTATTTCCCCTATGAGGAAATAAGAAAATTAAGGAACCTGCGGCTATTGGGAAAACAACAACTATTGTTAACCAAGGAAAAAAATTCGTGATAAAAATAAGATACACTTGGGCCAGAAAAGCCCATGCTCAAAATAAAATAGAATTTTTTTCTTTTTTATTTTGAACACGAGTTTTTGCCAGTAAAAAACGTATTCGTGTGGTGTTTTTTGAAACGAATCAATAAGCGAGACCCATACTTCGAGTTGTTTCATGCCATAAATAAACTCGAACACTTAAGAAATCCGTCGGACAAGCGGACTCACACCTCTTACAACCAACACAGTCCTCTGTTCTTGGGGCAGAAGCTATTTGCTTAGCTTTACATCCACCCCAAGGTATCATTTCTAATACATCTGTGGGACAGGCTCGGACACATTGAGTACATCCTATACATGTATCATAAATCTTTACTGAATGTGACATTATCTATAGTAATTTTGGATGTTCAAAAATGCAAATTATCGATCTAGTAAACTCGTAAATGAATCGTATATTTATATACCAGATGAATCAATGATTTGTGATAATATTGTTAACTGTTAATAAAAAAAGGCGTCTAGATAAATTTACAAGAGGGAATCGAAGAGGACCAGGATACTTTCATTTCTTATGATTTAGGCAATGTAAACATGATATGATCATAAGTTGTGTCGAATAAATACTCAAATGAATTGATTAGATTCATATTACACTATTTGAAATTCTACTTTATTATTATAGGATTAATGCTATTTATTCAACAAATTCGATTGATTGATACGGGTTGATTTTCTGTTACGAGCAATTGAGGAAACAATAGCCAGTCCGATAGCCGCTTCAGCGGCTGCAATAGCTATAACAAAAATTGAAAAAATATTTCCTTTTAATTGGCGATTATCAAAAAAATCAGAAAAAGTTACTAGATTTATATTAACTGCATTCAGTATAAGTTCAAGACACATAAGGGCTCTAACCATATTTCGGCTCGTGATCAATCCATAGATACCAATAGAAAATAAATAGGCACTCAAAACAAGTACATGTTCGAGCATCATTGACCAACTCCTTATAAATTTGGATTCATTAACAAAAGAATATATCGGCAATAAAAAAAAAAAGAATTTCTACATAAAAAAAAACTCTTTCACTTCACATAGAATTCGACAGAAATAAATGTGAGAAAATTGAAAAAAAAAAGAATCTTGATTTCTATTACTAGTTCTCTAAAGATTTCTTACTGGCGAGCTACGACAATTGCACCTATCAAAGAAACTAAAAGAATTATGGAAATTAGTTCAAATGGAAGAAAAAAATCTGTTGATAAATGAATTCCAATTTGTTGACTAGTACTTATCAAATCTTGCTCAATAATCTGATTTGGTCTTGTAGTCCAAATAATTCCGTACCATGATGTATCGGAAATAATAGTGATTAATGAAACAAAAATACTTGTACAAACTATCAAAGTAATTCCATCCCCTACGGTCCAAAGATTCAAATCTTGGTAATATTCGGAACTATTCATGAACATCACAGCAAATATGATTAAAATGTTAATAGCTCCCACGTAAATAAGTAGCTGTGATGCAGCTACAAAATGCGAGTTTGCTAAAATATATAATAAAGATATACAAACAAGAACCAGTCCCAACGAAAAAGCAGAAAAAATGGGGTTGGTAAGTAATACTACTCCTAAACTTCCTAATAGAAGACCCGATCCCAGAAAGACTAAAAGAAAATCGTGCAGCGTTTCAGGCAAATCCATTATATGTAAAAAAAAAGACAACGAAATCGAAATTTCATGACCTTATTGATATGACCAGGAAAAAAAATTTATATATTTCAATTTTTCTTTGCATTGAAAAACCTAAGTAGTTTAAATTGATATAGTTATGGTTATATAATCAATGTCATTCCACTCTTTATACAAAAGAGTAGTTTGAAACGATATGAAAACTCAAGTATAAAGGTAGATAGAACATATATAACCATTGAAAATCTTATTGAAATTCCAAAATATTTTCAATTTCGAGAATATATTAATATATTCTATTGAAGAATATAGTTCTCTAATAATTATAGAATATTTCTACTAATATGATATTTACTATATTATTCATTTTTTATACATTTAAAATATTTGATTTAGATTATTCTATTTATATCTATTCTATCTATAGAAATATATAGAATATTTGTGTGTGTTTTTTTTTTAAGTTGTATTTTATTGAATTATAATAAATTGTCTTTTTTGATTTGAATTGTTCGAATTGTATAATCATCAATTATTGACATTGGTAAACGGCCCAAAGCAATTTGATTATAATTCAATTCATGACGATCATAAGTTGAAAGTTCATATTCTTCAGTCATTGATAAACAATTTGTTGGACAATACTCAATACAGTTACCACAAAAAATACAGATTCCGAAATCAATACTGTAATTTAGCAATCGTTTCTTTCGAATATCCGTTTCCATTTTCCAATCAACAACGGGTAAATCTATAGGACATACACGAACACATACTTCACAAGCAATGCATTTATCAAATTCAAAATGGATTCGACCGCGGAAACGTTCTGATGTGATTAATTTTTCATAAGGATATTGAATAGTTACAGGTAAACGATTTGCGTGAGATAAGATAATCATGAAACTTTGACCAATGTACCTTGCAGCTCGTACTGTTTGTTGACCATAATTCATGAACCCAGTTACCATAAGGAACATATTGTAAATATCTATGAATAGTATAGTTTTTTTTGATTTCTTTCTCTTATTTGAGACAAGTAATGAATATAGAACATCTTTTACAGCGAAAACAATTGAGATGAAGTTGTTAATAATAGATTACCGAGAGAAATCGGTAAAAGAAATTTCCATCCAAGATTTAATAATTGATCCATTCTTAGCCTAGGCAAAGACCATCTTGTTATGATAGAAACGAATAAGAAAAAATAGCTTTTAGCTAATGTAATAAAGAGATCAATTGTAGTTCCAAAAACTCCGTATGTTTTATTTATTTCAAAAAATTCAGAAACAAATATGTATGGAATAGAAATATTGGAACCGCCCAAGTAAAGAACTGTTACAAATAATGAAGAAATGAAAAGGTTTAAATAGGAAGCAACGTAAAATAAACCAAATCGAATACCTGAATATTCTGTTTGATAACCAGCTACTAATTCTTCTTCTGCTTCTGGTAAATCAAAAGGTAATCTTTCACATTCTGCTAGCGAAGAAATTATAAAAACGATGAAACCCATAGGTTGACGCCACAAATTCCAACCCCAAAAACCATATTTTGATTGCGCATCAACTATATCAATTGTACTTAAACTGTTAGATAATCCTAGTCGGTGATAACATTCCTGTTCCCATCTCTATTACAGAACCGTACATGAGATTTTCACCTCATACGGCTCCTGGAAAGCCTTAAGTAAATCTAAGGACCGGGTCGATTATTTATCTCTTGATATATCCCTAAGATATAGAAGATTAAAATCTATCGAACGGTTCTGAATTAGACCAATTCAATTCTGTCTGTTCTAGAAATAAGAAAGAGAAATCGATTTTCATAAAAGATCCAATTAAAGCACTTCTGAATTGATCTCATCCCTAAGAAAATACAAATTTGTTGAGTAATAACTGAATTCTTCAATAAAATACTCTTTTATAATTCTCAATAACCCTCATGATTTTGAATGACGAAAAATAATTACACATCCGTTTCTTAATTATGATGTGAATTTTATCTCCATGAATATGGATATAAGAAATCAAAAACGAAAGAGAAATCTATTTTTCGTTTTTGATTTCTTATTTTTTTTTCGTTCCTATTCTTCTTTTTTGTGCTATGAAATGAAAAAGGGACCTCCAAAAATTGGAAAGGATTTTTTCGTTCCTGATAGTAATTTATTTAGTGATTGAATGGAAGCATACTCTGGATCGGAGTTGTGGGGAGTACTGCTTTCTTTTTTCTACCAACTTAAAGCCCCCAATTAGTATTCTTTTTATATTCTGCGTAAATTTTCTTTTGGATAATTTACAAAATCTGTGTTACTAATCCTTTGTGTATCTTGGTGTTTCTAACCATCCAGTCTTTTTTATTAACCCCCCTTATTTATTTTTATATATCTATGATAATTCATAAAAATGGTAACTAAAACTCAATAAGGTTGGTCTTTTGAGACCGCTTCAAAACAGGATGACAAATTATCCAATCTTGGGTTAAATGTCCTCTTCTGTTTATAATTTTATTTCATTCTTATACATAGAAAATGAGACTCAATATTTTGACTGCCCTTATAAAATCATCATACTATCTATTAACTAGCAGGAATCTAGTATTCTGAAATTAGATTCAATATAAGCTGTTTTATTTCACTCATATAACTATCTAATTTAGTTCTTCAATCAGAATTTTGAAAAAGAAAATAAAGATAATGAAGGTTTCTATTCAATTTATTCGCTATATAGTACTATACAGAAATTATAGTACTATATAGAAATATAGTACTATAAAGAGAGGAGTATAGCAATAGAATAGCATCGAATAGCTTTTTCGGTTTCAACGAATCGCACGTAGAGATATTGATAAGACACATAGAGTTAATGGTATTTCATAACTAATCGATTGAGCAGCAGCTCGTAGACCACCCAAAAAGGAATATTTATTATTTGAGCCATATCCTGACATAAGAAGTCCAATGGGAGCAATACTCGAAATAGCAATCCATATAAAAAACACCCATATTGAAATCAGATAAAACAAAATTATAGCCAAACGGAATTACTGAATAACTTATTAGAATGGATATGACTGATATGGATGGTCCAATACTGAATAAATGAATATCTCCCCTAGATGGAATAAGATTCTCTTTGAATAGTAGTTTTGTTCCGTCTGCTAGAGCTTGAAGCATTCCAAAAGGACCAGCATATTCAGGTCCAATACGCTGTTGTACCCCTGCAGATATTTCTCTTTCTAACCATACAATTGCTAGTACACTTATTGTAATTCCCAAGACAAGAATCAAAATTGGTAAAAGTATCCATAGAATTCCATAGACCTCTTTGAAAGATTCCAATCCGGAAAAGGAGTTTATATCTTGGACTTCCGTTGTATCAATTATCATTTCAACGATCAACTTCTCCCATAATGATATCTATGCTACCTAGTATTGTCATAATATCAGCCAATTTCATTCTTTTAACTAATTGAGGAAGAATTTGCAAATTGATAAAACCGGGTGGACGAATTTTCCATCTCCAAGGAAAACCATTCTGATCTCCTATTAGAAAAATTCCTAATTCTCCCTTGGGGGCCTCAATTCTCACATAAAGTTCTTGTTTCGGCAATTCAAAAGTAGGAGACGGTTTTTTACCAATGAATCGATATTCAAAATCATTCCATTCTGGCTCCTTTTCTCTATCAAAGCAGCGAATTTCAAAATTTTCATAAGGCCCCCCTGGAATTCCTTCCAAAGCCTGTTGAATTATTTTTATGGATTCCACCATTTCACCAATTCGAACTAAATAACGAGCTAATGAATCTCCTTCTTTTTGCCATTGAACTTCCCAATCCAATTCCTCGTAACACTCATAATTATCAACTTCACGTAGATCCCATTGTATTCCGGAAGCCCGAAGCATCGGTCCTGATAACCCCCAATTTATAACTTCCTCTCTACCAACAACACCCACTCCTTCAACCCGTTCTAAAAAAATTGGATTTCGCGTAATAAGTTTTTGATATTCAATAACCCTTGTTAAAAAATAATTGCAGAAATCCAAACATTTATCGATCCAACCATAAGGTAGATCAGCCGCTACTCCCCCAATACGAAAAAAATTATGCATCATTCTCATACCTGTGGCAGCTTCGAATAGATCATATATTAATTCTCTTTCTCTAAAAATATAGAAAAAAGGGGTTTGTGCACCAATATCTGCCATAAAAGGTCCCAGCCATAGTAGATGAGAAGCTATACGACTTAACTCCAACATAATTACTCTTATATAGCTGGCTCTTTTAGGTACTTGAATATTTCCCAATTGTTCCGGTCCATTTACAGTTATTGCTTCTGTGAACATAGTAGCTAAATAATCCCAACGTGTTACATAAGGCAGATATTGTATAATTGTTCGGTTTTCCGCTATTTTTTCCATACCTCTGTGTAAATAACCCAATATTGGCTCACAATCAATAACATCTTCACCATCCAGAGTAACAATAAGTCGCAGAACACCATGCATCGATGGGTGTTGAGGCCCCATATTTACTATCATGAGGTCTTTTCTTGTAGCTGGGACATTCATAGGTTTTTCCTCGATTCATTCTTCCATGAATCGTTCAAAAAAAAGTTAATCAAAATTCAGTATCTAATAAATCGAATAATTGAAAATGATTCTTGAAATTAGCTAATTTGTGAATGAATCCCGAATACCCAACCGATTTATTAAATTTTGATAACGTATTTTGTTTTTCTTTGACAAATACGACAATAGTCGTTGTCGTTTTCCCAGAATTATACGTAAACCTCTTTGAGATAAATAGTCCTTTGGATGTAATTCAAAATGTGAAGTAAGTCTTCGTATCTTATTAGTTAAGATGAATACTTGAAATTCAACCGATCCCGGGTTTTCTTCTTCTTTTTTTTTTTTTGAAATAACAGGTATAACTGGATTTTTGATCATAAAATGAAAGCTTCCCCCCCCTCCTTTTTGGTAGATATTTTTATTGATCAGTAATAGTAATTACACTTATTTTTAATTTTTTATAAAAAATTTTCTCTTCATTTATTTAACAATTCTGAATTTCTTTTTTTTTTTTCAAATTAATTCATTATTAAGGAATGTAATTCAAATAGATAATAAATACTATATTTATGGATTCATAAAATGAATAAAATCTATTGTCTTGTATTTTAAAGACAAAAATAAGACAATAGATTTTATTCATTTTTCGATGGATTTATGGAGACATCATTGAGAAATTGAATTCGTATGACTCCCACAATGTGTGTGGACGTTTATTTTATTTATCTATAAATATTGTTCACATATCAGATAGATATGTTACGAGAAATATTAGGATAAATAGAACAAAAATCTAGATTTTCAATCGAGGCGAGGATACATACGTATTCTCAATATACTGAAACGGCTTCCATTATGTGTATCAAACCAATAGCGGTTCATACAAGCTAAATCTTCGAATCGATAATTTGGCCAAAGAAAGAATTTTAAATTCCTTAGTTTTTTTGTATCGCTATCAAGATCTTTCTTTTTAGTCAAAACTTCAGAAGAATTCGTTTTTTCTTTATCAGTTATTGTGTTTCTATCCATCGTCTTCCGATTCTTCCTATGGTTCAAACAAGTTAGAATTCGCAATTCTCTACGGCGTCTAGGGGAGAAAATATTTTCAGGAACAAGTAAATCATAATGATTTTTATCTTTATTTATAATTTGGCGTTTGTGCTTCAATGATACGCTTATGGTTTGATATAGAAATGATTGTTCGTAGTTTTTTTTGTAAGAACAACGAATGGGTTCTAAACAAAAAACTAGGTTGTCCTGCACTTCCTCAATATCCCTGCTGTAAAAAAAACAAGGATCATCACTGACTATACGCACAAAAGTTTCCAGATCTAGTTCTCCCCTCCTTATAGTAGACAACAAAATTTGTTTTGGTTGTTTCGTTTGCTTCAGGAGATTTAGTACGCCGACAATGTTCGCGTAGCTGTCGCCGTAGTACGTAAACTCCGCACAGCGTAAATAATAACCCACATATCTATCTATTAAGAAATTCTGTTCTGCAGCCATATCCTTCCTGTATTTAGGGCTATTTGCATTATAACGATGCTTGGGCTTATAATACCTTTCGAGATATGATTTTAGATTGCTGTGAATCGCGTATTCGTTCTTTTCTAACTGTAATTCCAGTTGATCAGTAATGTTCTTCTGACTATAAAACGGCATAAACAAGAAATTTAGTGGTAAGATCCACGGATTCTTCTTATATGCATCTATTTTTGATTTTGACAAAAAACCAAAACTCGGAGTCAATAATTTGTCATTCGTTATGGAATTCTTTTTTCTTTTTCCATTCATTGCTATCCTTCTTATTTTGGTCCTTCTCCTTCTTTTTTCATTCATTCCCATCCTTCTTTCTCTCCAACGAAAATACTTTCTATCCGGCTTATTTTCATCATCTTCCGCTATATAATTTTGGATAAAGCTATCGCCCATTAGATCAAATACTTCTTTTATATTTTTAGGTGTGTTATAACTAGGTGATGTATATCTATAAATAGAAGGTTGATTCTTATCTACATAATTTAGATATTGATAGGCAAAAAGATCATATCCATATTGTTTTTTTATTTTTTTTTTATTTTTTAATAAGTCTACTTGTTCTAATAAGTCTACTTCTTCTAATAAGTCTACTTTTCGTTTTTTGGAAACAATTAATTGAGTTTTTTCCGATGAATCATAGTCAAGTAAATCTTTATTTTGAGCCACGCGATGTTCATGGATTGTATTCCTCCACTTTTGTGGTGCTAATCTCGACCATGTGCTCTCAGGTAAAGCATATTGATAATGAATCTTTAACCAATTTGTCCATTGATTCATTATAGAATCGGGACGGTTCTTATGGCTTAATTTGGAATTGAATCTTTCTCCTTGTATTTTTAAAAAATAATCCTTTATTTCATTCGGAAGAAAAAAAGATTTTCCAGGTGATTCAAAAATAGATCTTAACCTATATTTATATCCATTACAAACTTGCATTTGTGATAATTGAAACAATACATAGGCTTGTGACAAAGAAGATACATCACAAGAATTCTGTGAATACATATCCGTCCTATTCCGACGTTTTTGTTTGTCTACAACCGACATAAATGGAATTATACTTTGATTTATTCTATCAATATATTCTTCATTTTTTTTTTTCGTGTAAATGAATTTTTTTACAAATTTCTTTGTTGATTCCAATAAATCACGAGTTAATTTAATAGAATTATTAATAAAATTAAGAGAACGTTGTACAATGCTCGAAGTAAGGAAATGTTCTACATATTGAATAGTCAATCCTATAATATAGTTAATATTAAAGATATCCATGTTATCGATATGCGTGTATAGCCTTTCCATGAAAATTTGGAAAAAACAATAGGATTTACGGATTAATCGAACGTTTCTTCTTTTGAATATTTTCCAACTATTTTTGAGTAATTCTAATGTTGTAGGATTAGTTATAACCCTTTCTTTTCTCAATTTTTCCATTTCTTTTAAGATTTGATTTCTTTTCGCATTTAAACGATTTATCCTTCTTTCTGTGATTTTTATCCTTCTTTCTGTGGATGTGGATGTGGATGGACTAATAGTTGCATTACTCGTACTGATTGGTGAATTTTTTTCAATTTCTATTTCGTTGAATTCTTTTAACAGGATTCGAGACTCTTCTTTTGCTTCATTCTCCCATTTTTTCAAACATTTTTTCAAATCTTTTTTCAATTTTTTTGTTATTTGTTTTAAAATGGGACCCAAAAATGCAAATGGGTTTGGTACATGCACCTGAGGGTACGATTCGAGTACTGTTCCAAAAGCTGTTAAAAACCATAAGTGGGTTGCAGAGATTCTTTTTTCATCTCCAGCGGATATTTTTTCACTGTATTGTTTTTTTTCAGTAGATAGTACCTTAGGTTTCTCGTGCCAAGCTTTCAGAACAAAAGGGAATAAGACCCTTATCTGAAGACCGGCGTCGAGCCAGTTGTATGGCAATGCGTTGTTATATACTGGAGTGCCCCGATAGGTGCAGTTAATATGGGTTTCTTTTTGCCAATCCCCAAAATCTTCTGACCATTCTGGATCTTGAAATAATAATATACGAATGATATTTTTCGTTATTATCAACGACGGTAATAGAATATATTTTCGAAACCTGGACATAAATAACAATACGAAATTTCTGATTACTAGACCATATAGAATGCTCTCCCAGGCTTCTTCGACTCTTCGAAGTGTCTCAACAGCCTCGTCTTCGGCGTCCTGTTCCATTCTCATTCTTTGCTCGTTCTCTTTTTTTGCCTTTTTTAACCTCAAAAATGATACATTATCAGGATCGGGTTTCCTGAAATATAGGGTCAAATAGTCCCACATGTCCTCCAAAACATCAAACAAAAAGGAATTGCTTTTGTTGATCATATCCAAAAAAAGGGGGGAATGGACATTCCCATTTGCTTGAAAGAGTCTCGAAATAACTGTTTTACGCCTTTGAGGGCGCCAAGATCCTCGAATAAGATCTCTGTTAAAATCTGCGCCGGGTACATAACAAGCTACAGAGAATTCGTTACGGCGGTCCTCTGCCTCCTTATATTGATGCGCAAAAGAATTATTTTGAATACGAGGACCCAATGAGCTTGATTCCATATTAAAAATAACTACATATTCAGCGTTTGGGGAACGAATATGATGTTCTTGTTTATAGCCCGGTTCCAGCATGTACTCCGTCTCGTCCAGTAATTCGTAGTTCCATCGAGGAACTTCTTTACTTATTTCCTTGATTTCACTACATAGTTTTCTATTAAAAATTGTTTTATGATTGAAAGGATTAGTCCGAATTGCATCAAATAAGAAGTTTCTTTTTATTTTTTTTTCTTTGGAATAGATTTTTACTTGTTCATGTTCTGGAACTGAAGAAAGTCCGTCAAAATGAAAATTGGATACTGATTTTTCCGAAAATTTACTCATTATTTTAAAATAAAAACCCATTTCAGTGAATACTAATTTTCTATCCAATTTATCTATTTTCTGTTCCAATTCTGGAGAATTGGTATTCATACAAAGAAGGAGACCATGAATCCTATTTATCAATATGGAGTTTGAGTCAAAAGTTTTCTTTTTAGAAACG
>CAWUDS030003142.1:30000-32500 GCA_963859935.3 Lathyrus sativus
GTAAATTATGGGCAATACCAGGTATATAAGCAGTAATTACAAATCCTGAGGTTAAGCGTACTCTGGCAACTTTACGTAACGCAGAGTTTGGTTTTTTCGGGTTAATAGTGTCAAAGTTGACAGATAAGTCATCCTTACTGCCACTCTACAGAACCGTACATGAGATTTTCACCGCATACGGCTCCTCGTTCAATTCTTTCGACGTAATTAGATCCTTTATCCTCGTTCGATAATCTCCACTTCTTCCCCCAAACCCAACAAAATAACGAGAACGAATGAAGTCAGCCACGTTTTCATGTTTGAATTGAACACTTTCGTTTTTTTATTCTCAAAGGAGAAAATTATTCTTTTTACTTTTACCAAACATATGTGGATCCAATTATGATCTTCTAATCAACTGTTTCAATCAATAGAAAACCTTTTTTTTGTATGAATCCATATTATTACATTCCAATTCCTTCCCAATATTTCCCAAAGAAAATACCGAATTGGATCTTAAATTGACGGGTTAGTGTGAGCTTATCCATGCGGTTATGCTCTCTTTGAATAGGAATCTATTTTGTGAAAAATCCCGGCTTTCGTGCTTTGGTGGGTCTTTGAGATCCTTTCGATGACCTATGTTGAAAAGATATCTATTATGATTAGAATATAGAATATATTCTAGAATAATATTTAATATATTCTAAATAGATGTTTACTCTTCCATAATAGTATTAATTAGTATAAAATTACTATTAAACAATACTCTTTGAATAGAGCTAATTCATAGTATTCCAGTCCAACATTTTTATTTGAAAACTTTTTGAGTTATCTGTAAAAATAGATTCAGCTAATGAAAAGGCTTTCAATGCTGCCGTATATCCTTTTTTTTTCCAAAAATTCTTACGAATTTTTTTTTTTGATATAGAAGTGCGTTTTTTTGGGAACTGGCATACAAGTAGTATAGTTTTTTCGTTGCTATAGTTTGATGTGAAAGACATTTGTTCTGTAAATGAACACGAATTATTCTGCAATTAGCCGTATGTCTTATCTATCGGAATTCCCTCTTTCTTTTTTTTCGATCAAAAGGTAAAGTAAAAACATTGAATATTATAAACCTTTTCCAAATTTTTCATAGATAATATTGATGATTCATGAATATATTACTTTAAATACTCTTTTTTTTCACTAGGAATTTTCTTATTGGCCGGTTTTCACTTGTACTTTCCAATATTGGGACCAACCATTGTATTGTGCAAAGATTCAGAACAATTAAGAATATCCAATTCTATTTCTATATCCACTTTTTTATTAACCGAACCCCTTTACAAACAAAAGAGATAAAACAAACGAATAAGAAACAAAATTCATAAAGAATCTAAATATTTTTTTATTCTTTTTTTTGTATGGAATATACACATCAATCTTCATGGATCATACCTTTCATCCCTCTTCCAATTCCTATTTTAATAGGGGTAGGACTTCTACTTTTTCCCACGGGAACAAAAAATATTCGCCGTATGTGGGCTTTTCCTAGTATTTTATTGTTAACCATAGTTATGATTTTTTCGATCGATTTATCGATTCATCAAATCGAGAATCGTTCTATCTATCAATATGTATGGTCTTGGACTATAAATAATGATCTTTCTTTAGAGTTTGGCTACTTGATCGATTCACTTAGTTCTATTATGTCAATATTAATAACTACTGTTGGTATTCTGGTTCTAATTTATAGTGATAGTTACATGTCTCATGATCAAGGCTATTTGAGATTTTTTACTTATATGAGTTTTTTTAATACTTCAATGTTAGGATTAGTTACTAGTTCCAATTTGATACAAGTTTATATTTTTTGGGAATTGGTTGGAATGTGTTCTTATCTATTAATAGGTTTTTGGTTCACACGTCCTATTGCGGCAAATGCTTGTCAAAAAGCGTTTGTAACGAATCGTGTAGGGGACTTTGGTTTCTTATTAGGAATTTTAGGTTTTTATTGGATAACCGGTAGTTTGGAATTTAGGGATTTATTTCTAATATTCAATAACTTAATTTATAAGAATGAGGTAAATATTATTTTTGTTACTTTGTGTGCCCTCTTGTTATTTTGCGGATCCGTTGCAAAATCTGCCCAATTCCCTCTTCATGTATGGTTACCAGATGCTATGGAAGGTCCTACTCCTATTTCTGCTCTTATACATGCTGCGACTATGGTAGCAGCGGGAATTTTTCTTGTAGCTCGACTTCTTCCTCTTTTCATAGTTATACCCTCCATAATGACTGGAATAGCTTTGATAGGTATAATAACAGTAGTATTAGGAGCTACTTTCGCTATTGCTCAAAAAGATATTAAGAAAAATTTAGCCTATTCTACAATGTCTCAATTGGGTTATATGATGTTAGCTTTAGGTATGGGCTCTTATCGAGCCGCTTTATTTCATTTGATTACTCATGCTTATTCAAAAGCATTGTTGTTTTTAGGATCTGGATCCATTATTCATTCAATGGAAGCTATTGTTGG
>CAWUDS030003143.1:2500-230000 GCA_963859935.3 Lathyrus sativus
TCACTCGCCAATTACTCGCCTAGCGAATACTGCGATACTCAAACCCTCCCTTCTCAAAAATGTCAAAAAGTCACAAAATCACCCGAATCCAAACAAACTGGTTTCAATAGTCTCGGCCTAACAATCCTCGACTAAAGTACGCAATTTATTCCACATTCTAACCGTGAAAACATCGGTTTCTATCGATTTAACCAAATTCGACCTAAAATGGAGAATGTGGAAAAAATCACAAACAATCCAACCACACACATACATAATGATATACATTGATAAGATAATAAGATTTCACACCCTTACCCGATTAAATCGATTCTTAGAAGTTGTTTTGAAGATCTACAAGCTTTTCCTCTTTTTCTTCTCTTTTCTCTTTTTCCTCTTTCTTTCTCTCCTTTGTCTTCTTTCTCTTTCTTTTCTCTCTTCTTTCCATCTTATATCTTTCTATTCTCATTCTTTCCATTTCTTTTCCTCTCAAAATATCTTATAATTCATCTTCTCGCAAAATATCTAACTTAACATTAATTAAGAAATATCTAAAATACCCTCCAACCTAATTTCCCCGAAAACTCTCAAAGACAATAAAATAACCCAATATGCAAACATAACATATTAACACACCAATTCCATAAATAAAATAATAATCACCCAAATAAAATAAAAGACTCAACAAAAATGGGAAATCAGAATCGGGGCATTAGAATTGGCCTATATACAGTTTGATGCATGGCTGTGGCAGGAGTGTAGATGGTTGGAAGATGGTGTTGGTTGCTGCTCTGGTCGGTCTGACAAGATGTTGATCCTGCTGGATGCAATTTTTGTTTGGGTTGTTGCTGTTTTTATTCTACAGGTTGCTGAATGTTGTAGTTGTGTTGTTTGTGTGTCTGGGTTGTTGCTTGTGTGCTTGGACTATTCTGTTGTGTATTACAGGTTGCTGAAGACTGTTTTAGAGAAAATAGTGGGAGGTGATTTATTTTCACCACTCATGACTTGCAAGGTTTCTATCAGCAGAGGAAGTCATGGGCAGGTTGAGTCAAGGATGTCAGCCTTGATGTTTCAACATTAGAGATACTTATACTAAAGAATACTTCTAGTATTACTGAAGTGTAAATATCTATCAGATGGTCTTCTCAACAAGTTGTGTGTATTTAAGATTAGTTGCTATTTGTGGACTACACACGTATTTAATTGGTTATCCATATAGTTCAGAGAAGGTTTTATCATAAGGATTTAAGATTCATTGCTATTTGAGATATTCTCAAATATTTAATGGATTATCCTTAGTTGATAATCAAGTTGTCTCATCATTTGTTGCACAAGTGTCAGGCCCCTGATTTGTTTGGTCTACTTCAAGGAACTGATTTTCAACCAGATGTGGAGACATTCCATCAGCAGAGATTATGCAGAATTCTGTTGATTCAAGGAGTGAATCACTAGATCAAAGGAGATATAACTGGATCTGTCTTTATTCTAGTAAGGTTATTGGCAAGAAACTAAGGCTAGAATGTAGTGCTGATGGAAGTGAAGATGAAGACATTTTTCTTAGATATGCTTAGTTCTAATCTAGAAGTATTGGAGTGCAGCATGTGTGTTCTAGTTTCTACTAGAAGCATCTGATCTTTATCTAGAAAGTTTCCTGGCAAGAACCTTGTCTAGAAGATGGTGTTGGTGATAACACTGCTTGGGTCATTTTATTTCTGATCTTAGTTCATAGGAGCATGTGACCTTGATCATCTTGGAGGTCAAGAGTAAGTGGCAGTTATCTCTGAAGAAGTCTCTACTTAAGGAAAGTGGGAGTCCTTTTGTAAAGATCTTTTATGACTAATCCTCTTTGAAGAATCATGCCTTGGCATGTTTGGATTCACTAAAGAGTAGTTCCTTAAGGTGTGTGCAGAAATACAAGATGAAGGTTGTCTACTCAATTCTATAAGAACACAAAAACTTTTTCTATTATATGGAGAAGGTTATTCTAAGTGGCAGAATGAAAGCCTGAACTCTCCAGCAGGATGTCTAATCAGATGTTGTGACATCAAGCAGAAACTTTAAGTTTTTTTGTGTAATGGTACATCATTTGAAGATAGGTTGATCTTCTCGGGTATGAATGCTATCTCATGCATTTTGCAGGAGCTGTGAGAAGGAGTAGATGTTACAGGTCCAAGTCTTGGTGTATCCAAGTTTCCTTGCTATGGAACATGAAGGATATGAGGATCAAGTTTTTTTGGTGGGTCAGAAGATTTTCTAGAAAGAAATTGTGTTAATCAAACAACGGCATTTTGTTATTTTAGAATTACTCTTGTGCAGAAGGGTAGTTGTTTGAAGACCAAAGAAGGTTCTGGTTCTGTTCATATATTGGTGCTTGTGGTAGAAGCCCTGGGTTGCTTATGGAAGATTACCTTCTTTTGGAGATGTATTTGATCAAGCTAGTGAAGCTGTGTTCTCTGAAGATCTTTAGTTGGATTACTAGGCAGTAGTAAGTCTAGTTGTGGGCATATAAAGAACCATTGGATGTTGTGTATGTGATATGTATCATCTGGTTTGTTTTTCCTTGGAGAAGGACTTGAAGATCTGTTGTGGAACTTGTGATTCACATCTTGACTAAGAAGTACTCTATCTTGTCATACGGGAGAATGATGAGGTAAAAGGACTGTCTTGGAGTATTATGTGAAGGTATTGTACAAAACTGGAGTGGATCATTGGTTGATTGCATTCTGATGTGTTATATGGAAGTGAATAGTCACCAGTTAAATCAGAAGTGTTCTAACTTATCATACGTGAGAATGATGAGGAAAGAATGTCTTGGATTATGGGGTGTCTATCTTGTTCTCTGACTCAGGCTAAGGTCATAATACATATGGAGAAGTGGTATCTCTAAAAAGAAGTGGAGCAGTTTGGTGCCTTCTCACTGTATGAGCATGGAGTTGGTCATGAGAGATAATGTGGTGATCTTGGGTATTTCTTGCTGAAAAGAGTATCTTCTATAAAAGATAGGGGGAGAGCTTCTATTTGATGGGTGTACTATTTGCTTGTGGTTCAAGCAGTAAGTGAATGCATTCAGCAGGTGTGTTGAACAAAGAGTGAGTTCTTGAAGACATGAAGATGAGTCTTATGTTTTCCATTCACGTGCTTCTGGAAAAAGAGCACTATTTATCCTTGATATGGGGAGTTATACTTCTAAGATCTGTTGCTGCAATAGTATAGTTTCAAGATTGTTTGTGGTTTCAAGCAGTTTGTGATTGTACGCCTCTATGAGGATGGAATGTCAGACAAGATGTTGTGACATTATGTTACTGCTTTAGCTCATGGTGAACCTGACAGTGTATTTTTTTGGTTCTATCATTGGGTATCAATGGATCAAATCAGATTTTTTGGGCCTCTATCCAAGTGTTGTGTCTTGTATGGCTGGTGAAGATGAAGATCAAGACATCATTAGCTCTGCTTTTGTGCATAAGGAAGGACTTTTACCCTGTCATCTTGGAGATTTTTCTAGTCCTTCAAAGCTAAATCTGAGTAATCTTACAGATAGTTATGTCTATCCTGCAACTACTTCTGCTATTTGGTCTAGTATGGTTTGTGAAACAAGGAGTGTAAAGTTGCAGTGTGTGATGAAGTGTTTCTTCATGTGTTTGGGTTCTCTCTTTTAGGGGGAATGCTGATTATGCATGACAGGGAGTTGTGTACCTGTATGATGTGTAGCTACATTGCTTGTGGTGACTTTGTGCTGATGTGGAGATGTGTACAAAGTTTGTTGATTCTCAGGCAAGCTTGTGTTCTTGAACCACTAATGAGGTTGTAATGTTAGACAAGATGTCCTGACATTATGCTGTCTGGTGTAATTTTTCTTGATAATGTGATTGTGGGTCTGGCTTTGTATGACTGTTGGTTTGAACTAGGTCTGTACTTGCTTCTTATGAATGACCTAGGAAACAACATTGGTTTGTGTCTGGGAGAATTTAATATTCTCTGCAGAATATTTTTGTGTCTCAAATTGGGGATTTAAAATCAATTGCTACTTCGCAAGTATTTGACTGATTATCCTTTAATTGGTGATGCCAAAAGTGTCACTCCTAAAGGTGCAACTTCAGACAAGACAAGAACTCAAGATTCATGACTATGTTCATAGGGATCAAGCAGCTTGTGTATCTGATTTAGTCTGTGTTTATCTCCTGGGAGGTTGTGGTTTTGATTCAGTTTTTGGGTTTGGCTCTGTTACTTGTGGGCATATGAGTTTATGTGTGCACACTTACTCCATTTGTTGTCAATTTTTGATTAAAATGGGGGAGTAAAGTATTGATGTTATTTGTTGTCCTGATGTTATGTCACATGTATTGACATGATGACCAACATTGTGATAGTACTTTGCTACTGCTAATGGAAGAATAGTGTGTTTTTGTTGCTTTCTGGATGCAACTATTAAGGGGGAGAATGATAGTTTGTGAGGCTGGATGTATTTGAGAAAACTATTGTTGTTGCTGCCCTGATAAGTTTGTTTGGTTGTTTTAGACAAAATTTGCCAAAGGGGGAGATTGTTAGTTCCATGATTCTATGATTGTCCATGGTTCTATGATTGGCTAAATTTTGGTAAAACATGATTTTGCACTGATGTTAAGCAAGATGTTATAATATCTTCATCTATTGTCAAGACAGAACTACTGTCATGTGTTTTAATCAAGATGTCGAGACAAATGTCATGACATCTTTGTCTGGTATAGCAGGAGCTGCTATTTTATATCTCATGACAGAGGTGTTTTGATTTGATGAGATCCTGTTGGATATACCTCATCAGTATGCGCAGGTCAAGGAGATTTATTATGAGCAAAGTAGAGATTTAATTGGATTTCATAAAAAGGATTTTTGAGAATTTTTAGGAAACTATAAAATATTTGTTTCTACTGTTATGAAGAAGATTCTGCAGAAGATTTAGAATCTGATTGATTGGCTACATTTTATGGTAAAACATTGTTATGTGTGTAGATGTCTTGACTGATGTCATGACATACTTGTGTAGTGTTCTGCAGGATATGTTTGGTTAGCTAATACATAGTTTATTGGATGTCAAGTTGAATGTTGTGACATCGGTATCTGCCAGCATGGGCGCTATTTTATTTTCTTTTATGTTTCCTTATTTATCTCGGGCTATATTTTAGGAAACTTTCTATTCAGTGTTGATCATGAGAGGAAACGCCTATGGCCTATTTTTTAGCACCTTGAATTGTGGAGATTGGAATAACTTGGTTAAACCTAATTTCTGTTTTAATTTATGAAGATTGAAATCTTCTCTTCCTGCTGTTACTTTTGACCAACCCAAGCCTAGTCTGCATTAGTATTTAAGAGGCGCAGAAGCAAGGAAAATAAAGCACTCACAACAAGAAAAACTTGAGTGTAAAATAAGGGTTTAGGGTTTTGAGAGTCTTGTGTGTGTGACTTTGTAAGTCACCCTTTGTATCTTTGGATGCATCGTGGTAGACATATTGTTAGTTGTTAATTGTTAATTGTTCACTCAAAGCTTGTAAGCAAGAGTTCATTATTCTTGATTGAAGATGTTAAGCAAAATCAAGTATTGTGACTTTGAAGAGTGTCTTCTAAAGTCTTCTTTGTGTATTGAATTGTTTATCACTGCTATGATTGTGGGAAGTGAGAGGTGTCTCTTGTCTAGTGGATTCTAGGCAAAAATTGCACTGGGTAGAGATTAAGTGAGAGTTGTAAACTGGGAGTTTAGTTCTAAATTAATTCTGCTAATAGTGGATTTCCTTCCTGGCTTGGTAGCCCCCAGATGTAGGTGATTTTGCACCGAACTGGTTTAACAATTCACTGTGTTATTTATCTTTCTGCATTTAACATTCTACTTAATTTAAATGGTTAGATAAACTATTCTGTCAGTCTGCAGATGTTACAGTAGATGTCGCGACACTGCTAATTTTTAAAGTGAATTAAAATGCACATGTTCTGTCCTTGTTCTGTTTTAGCAGAGATCAATGTCCTTAGCATCTCTTACGACATCTGAGATCTGCATACCAGAATTTCATTATCTTTACTGGATTCCCCATCTGGGTATTCTCAACTCTAGAGGAAACACTTGATATCATGATACCATGGTTTATTATCTACTTCATCTTCTGCTGCAAACACATGAGCGGGTTTATCCAGACGTCTGATCGTAATTTGAGGTGCCTCGTTGCATAAATTTACCCGGTACATGGAGGACAAAGTAGCTAAAGCATCTGCCATTTGATTCTCCTCTCGAGGTATATGGTGGAAAATAACTTTTTCAAAGAACGGTAGCAACCGCCTAGCATAATCTTTGTATAGGATCGAACCTGGATGAAGAATTTCCAATTCACCTTTGATTTGATTGATAACTAAAGTTAAATCCCCAAACACATTGAGATTCTTATTTTTGAGATCAATGGCTTCTTCAAGGCCAAGGATACACACTTCATATTCTTTCATATTATTCGTACAATCAAAATATATTCTTGCATTAAAAGGAATATAAGAACCTCGAGGAGTGATTATAATTACTCCAACCCATGACCATATGCATTAGAGGCTCCATCAAATACCAAACCCCATCGAGATCCAGGCAATGGTCCTTCCTTAGGACCTAGTTCATCATAATCTTTAGCTCTAATGTCCATAACATCCTCATCAGGAAAGTCAAACTGGATAGGTTCATAATCTTCAATTGGTTAATGATCCAAATGATACGCCAATACACTTCCTTTAATAGCTTTATGAGTACTATATTCAATGTCATATTCTGATAACAACATCTACCAACGGGAAATTCATCCTATCAGCGCAGGCTCCTTAAAAATATACTTGATAGGATCCATTTTGGATATCAACCAAGTATTATGGTTCAACATATACGGTCGAGACGCCAAGTAGCACATGCCAAAGTACAACAAGTTTTTTCAAGCAACAAATATCGAGATTCACAATCTGTGAATTCTTACTTAGGTAATAAATAACACGGTCTTTTCTACCTGTCTCGTCTTGTTGTCCGAGGACACAACCCATCGATCCTTCCAAGACTATTAATACATAATATACACTTCCCTCCCACTGGCGGGATCAAAATAGGAGGCTCAAGCAAGTAATATTTAATTCTATCAAAGGATTTCTAACAATCTTCATTCCACATAATACATTGATCTTTACGAAGCAATTCAAAGATTGGCTCACAAGTGGCAGTCATGTGAGAGATGAATCTAGAGATATAATTCAAACGTTTGAGAAAACCTCTAACTTGCTTTTCTGTTTTAGGTGCAGGCATGTCTCGAATGGCCTTGACTTTGTCTAGATCCACCTTCATACCCTTCTGGATGATAGTATTCATCTACACCTAATGAGGAGATTAAGATATTTTTGGCTTCCCAATCGTAATTGTATTTCTTCTCATCGCCATCAGTCCATTGTGCTTTGGGCTTTGGCATAACTACATTATCCGCATTGGTCATAGTAATTTCTATTGGACCATTGATGATAACGTTCCATATTTTTCTGTCTATGGAGTTTATGTGCACCCGCATACAGTCTTTCCAATAACTATAATTTTCACCGTTGAAAACGGGAGCTCTATTGTACACCCCTTTTGGTTCGTTAGCCATTTTCTATCAACGTTGTATTTGAAGCACCGAGTAACCGAAGCTCTAGATACCACTTGTTAGACTATGGCACAGATCTAAAAGGGGGGGTTGAATAGATCCCAATTAAAATTTGAGTCGGTTGGTTTTGAAAATATGTTTTAAGTGCGGAAGCGGCCGAGGAGAATATAGTCTAAAACGAACGGTTATTGGAAAACCGGATATGCGTTAAGCCTTTGGATTAATGACAATATGGAAAAGAGAATCTCAACACTAATCACACTTATCAATGATCTAATTCACTTGTTAGGATTCCTAGTTCCAATGATTTAAAGAGCAAACCAAAACTAGATACACAAATAAGATAATTTTGGTTTAGGCAATTTGTCAAACACTTGGTGTGCAAAAACACTCCAAGTGATATTTATGTTGAGTAAGTGATTTCAACTAGCCTAGTACAATGTCTTATTGTACTTTGGATTCAAAAATAGAGTTTTAACCTCTTACTCAATTGATATCACAGTTTGACAATAGTGCTTATACAAAAATCACTTATTTTTAAGCTAAAACGAAAATGCTGAAAAATAGAGAAGACAAGTATTTTGTGAGGCAGTTCCCCCGTCGTCCTCGCTTCGGGGTACGTCTGCCCTCAATTCTAAAACTAGAATTGAGATAGATTTAATAGATATCACCTGTTGAATGTAACAGTTTATACAAGAATTGAACAGCAAATATACAACAGAATTCTCAATACGTTGAATGTTGCTTCCACTCCTTACCCCTTGATTCAAGATGAATCAAGTCCTCCGATCGTTGTTGATAGACCTCCAATTCCAGCCACCTTATTGAATAACCCTTAGTTGTTCAAACCTTCGGCCCCGGCTGATCTCAACTACAACGAATCGAACCCGAGATCTTCCCCTTAGTTTATTCAAGAAAGAACCTGTCACAAGCTTCAACCCGAACTAGATTACCCAATCTAAGCTTCGAACCTTATCACCTTTAATCACTCACAATGCACTTCAAAAATGGTTGTGTGTAATTGATGTGTTGTGAGATGTTGAAGATGAAGATGATGAATCTTGGACACCTATTTCACTCTTTCTTATTCTTGAACACATGAATCAGTTTTTATCAAATGTTAAAATGACATAAGTGGTTGAATTTGTATATATAGTACCAGACCAACCAAAGACATAACAACTTTTCAAATAATAGAGGGAATCACTTAAAAACTGCATTTCCGCGCGAACGATCGACCAGAGCAGGTCTGTGCGTCGACACATAGCCTGCACTTTTGGAAATCTACAAAATGTATCAATATGCGTCGACCATACAGTCGGCGTGCGCTGACCTGTTGAAGAGTAATTTCTTCATGCGTCGACCTTGCGGTCGACTCAAACCTTCATGCGCTGACTAGTGAAAAAATGCACTGATGCATGCGCCGACCCTATGGTCGACTCATGCCCTGCAAACCTGCAAAAATTGAAATTCTTGTTGTTTTTCATGCCTCTTGTCACAACCATACTTTATCTACACATATTATATTAATTATAACAGTTTTTAGACAAAAGTAAGAGGATACGGTAGGTGATACGTTGCATTTGTTTGGTAGAGTTGGAATTTACAATTTTCCAATTCATCCATGGTTGTAATTTGTCATCATCGAAACCTTTATCAAGTGATATCTTGAAAACTCGTGTGATGTATGGCGATTTGCCTTCATATTCTCCCCCTTTTTGATGATGACAACCTGTATGCAACCAAAACAACCAAAAACACAACAATATGCAATGTCTACACAAACTCCCCCTTTCTTTTGTAATTTGAGGCTGAAAACAAACAACCATCAACTGTTGTGAACATCCTGGCTTGGCTTTGGTACTTGCTACATGTTCTTCTCCCCCTTTGACAACATCAAAAAGAAAAAGAACTCGTCAATTAACAAAAACATACAGTAGGTGATAACTAGTTAATTACCAAACTTCACACATAAGAGTGATAATAAACAAAAACTGGAATTAATAGATAACGAAGTGAATACATGCAAATGGGCGAAATATTCAGACAAACATAACACGAAATAACAGAAAATACACAGTGAAAAACATGCAACTATGTAACTAATATCCCCGGCCCCGACCTCGGCCCCTCCCCCGGTTCGTAACATCTGGATTGCGGTGAGGATCCGAGAAGTCCACAAACGCTTCCACTGACATGTTGAGGTGATGGAGACTGTCAGTGATTTCCATGTCTTGCCTCTCATTGGATGCAACAAGAGCTTCAAAGCGGGTGTTGCGGTGGAAATAGGATCACAAACTATTAATTAGTTTGAATCACAATTCAATTCACAACCGCTCTTTGATTTATCCGAAGGAAAAGGTCAAAAGAGGGAAAACCTATTTTGCATCGTAAACACAATGCGGGGAAAGATCTAGGGTTCGGGGGTTGGTTAAATTTAGGGAAGGTATTAGCACCCTAAACTTCTGTAGTACTCTACAGGAACCTTTTGTTCAGTTGTTTACTATTTGCTTTATTTATTCTTAAGATATATGTACAAAGGATTAAAAGTGAGAAAATAAACCTAAGGGGTTAATTCTAAGTTTACTCGGCAAGACATCGCATCTTGTGCCTACGTATCCTTACGGGAGTGGAATCAGAGTAATCGTAGTTCCCCTCAAAAGGGAGGTTAGAGACTTCTTGACTGTGGTCAAGGTCTCAATGGGGAATAAACGTATCTTAGGGACACGCTTACGCGGAGTGTAGAAACTCCAATATCTACATTGTAAATTGTTAAGTGAATTAGGGTTAGGTTAGGTTAGGGATTCCACGGCGGGAAACCCTAAAATGAGCGCGGCGGCTCTTTGACCTAATGCTAGGGGTAAAATTGTAATTTTGCCTGCGGCGAGGCATTTGTGAAAATTAGGGTTTGTGAGAGTTGTAAGGGTTTGAAGTTGAGGACTATTGACACGGCGGTCAAACGGCTAGACCTAATTCCTTCGGAGGATGTGATAGAATAATATTGATAAAAGTGTGAGAAATTTAAATCATGCAAGCGGAAATAAAATGCGGAAAGCTAAATCCATACAAACAGAAATTTAAAGACAGAAAGTAAGCGCGATTTTTAAGATTCGCGAGGTTACATAAGAAGAGCAGTTACAATTATGATACGTAAACTAAAAAAAAAAAAAAAAAATTGCGATAAACATATAAAGCTGCAAAAAATGACAAACAGAAATCGTTTGTGTGGGTTAGGCGGAATGAGGCTAAAATTAAACAAAGCAAGTATTGTACATCTTTCTTTTTGAGAATTTCTGGTTTATGAATTTCAATGATGGCTTAATTTTAATAATAATATATAAAAAAGGTTTTGAGGAATTTTCTTAAAAATTTTATTATTATTTGAAAAGTGGGAATCAATTATTTATTTTGAAAAAAAGGTTTTCTGTTAATATTTTAAAAAGGACTTTAATTATAGAAAAGGTTTTTGGTTTATTAATTCTTAAAACAACAGATTTTATTTAATTTAATTTTGAAAAGGGTTAATCTAAATGCCTGATTTTTTTAAAATTAAAAAAATGGTTTGATTGTTAAAAAGGTTTTCAATTGTTAAAATCAAAATAAAATATAAAATTAAATAAAAAATAACATAAAGAATAAAGGGAAGTTGAATTGGGCCAGGAAACTGGGCGATGAACTCCCACCCGACTCGGTCCAAATTCAAAACTCAACCATGGTGAAACAAAGCTTAGGGTTTAAACCCAACATCTCGTCGGCGGCGCCGTGCATGGACTTTCTCCCAACCATCGCTTACCTGCATCAAGTAAATCAAGCAACAATAACAGCCATTAATAAATCAATTACATTAAGACGGGTTCTTGTTGCGGTCTCGTCGGTGTGGCTTCGAGGGTGATTTCCGGCGAGGATGCCTGATAACGAAAGAGATGGAAGCTTCAATGGATTTTGATAGCGACGAAGATGAGTATCTCTCCTTTTCTGTATTTAGGGTTTTTTGAAATTGGGATCGTGTTTGAAACTGGGGCCTGATATTTTATGATTATCGTCTCCCCCCTTTTTTTCGTTTAGGGTTTCCGCTTCCCTTTATATTACTTTCAAACTCGTGGGCTTGGACCTTCTTCCGATTTTTCGTTATTTGAAAACTGATTTTCAATGATTGATTGCTTTCTGGATTGATTAGAGATTCATTTCAATTAATTTGTGGGATGCTGATTGTGATTTCCTTTCCTTTTTCAGGTTCTCTTGATTGGATTTTGTTGATTTGATTTGAGATAACTTCCGTTCTGTTTGATTTGTTGAATGCTCATTGAATGACAAATTCAATCTCTGATTTGTTGTGTTAAATGTTGGTCTGTCCATATTCAAAGTTTTTGAGGATCTGAATAAGATCTTTTCTCGAATATTCTTCTTTCGCAATGGGTATGTTCTGATTGATTTGCTGACTCTGAATTATTGTTTGACAGGGCGAATAGCAGTGAACTTAGGCCAAAGTGAAACTAGCAGCCCAGAGTTTGGTTCATGGGGAATTCACCGGATTTGAGGATTAGGGTAATGTTCTTTGGAGACCTGCACTCGTTCCTGCTCTGAGACTAAGCTCTTCTCTTCTGACGACTCAAAGTTGTCCATACCGACTGGGGTTTTGTAGATACCACTCGTGGATTTAGGAGTCTGTAAGTTCCTGCATTGACCTGTACGTCCTGGGTGTGAATAACTAACATTGGGTTTGTCAATCTCGTTTGGTAAGAAAGGACAACACTCTGCTTCACTCTTTGGATTTCCTTGAGCATATTTGATGATGATGTGTTGGTTATGCAGGTTATAGGCTGGTGTAAGGTGCCTCTTCATCATTGGTCCTCGTTGCTGATATTGTTGCTCGTATTGTTGATTCTGCAGCATCTGATGTTCCTGGCGTTCCAGTTGGGGGCTAAAGCGTAGTGGAACCTGACTCTGATGGGTATTTTAGGTTTGTCTAGATCACACTCACCCCACCTTGTGAGGATAATGAATTGATGATGGTTTGCTGATGAGTTTTAACATTATTCTTGCAGGGAGCTCAAAAGGGGACCTGTTGCAGGGAGTTTGCAGAATTTCCTTGCTTAGCATCTACACTTTTATTTGGTTGAATTTTACTCAATATGATTTGTTGTGTTGTTGCTAAACCACTCGTAGAATCATGCTGCAAGCCCGCAACCTTATTCTGCCGTAGCTGCCGCAGAACCTGGTAAGTTGGTGGCTGTAACTGAGTGATCACTTGATTTTCATGAGACTTCACCGAAGGGTCTTGGGATTATGACCACGTTGCTGAAGACATACGAGTTGGGGGAGCTGTCTAGGTTGCACGGGCAAGATGGGTTTCCTAGGCCTAAATTGACTTATGAGGTTTATACTCTGCTTCCTATGCTCCCAATTTTCCTTGAGACTAGGCGTAATGACGCGCTTAGGAATCGGTAGGAACATTATCATGCGTTCTGGAATTATTCTGTATTACCTGATCTGACTTGGGTTGTTGAGGGGGTAGAATCATACTGCTGCTAATTCCCCATTAGGTGAGCCTGTCCTAATGTTTTCTTGAAAGAGACTGATAGAAGTTACTTGTCTGGTTGTGTTTTCATTTTATGTACATCTTATGCTTTCTGAACATTTTCCTTATGTGTGATTCACTCTCTATAGTCTGAGGTTGGACTAATTGATTATTGTGCAGGTAGCAAAGTTCGGGGACTAACAGGGCCTATGCAGGGACCTTGATTTGATGGGGCTTTTCCAAGCAAATTATGTGCAGAAGGTTGTTTTAGTGAGTAATTTTATCGACATTCTCGTCAAGTTCGTCACTTATTGCTATACTCCTGGCTTCTGGACTAGACTCAAGTGGTAACAGCAGAGTTCTGTTTCCAATGGCCTGTTGATGTTCATGTTGTTATTGCAGGTTGTAACTCGTGTTGCTTCGTTGTAGCTGATATTGGTTCTATGGTTTTGTTGCCTGTTTCTTGAACTGAACTGTTTTAAATTCTGTTATGAAATTGGGGTTGCTGAATCTTTTGATACCTTGTCCTATGTTATTTTGCCGCAGCTTGTTGTGTGTCTCATTCTTCTGCACATGGTTCAGAACTGATGCTGCTCATGAACTATTTAGGTTTTGAGTTCCAAATTCTGAATCTGACATTGATGCGTTTGTGGCTTTTTCCGGTGTTGGAAACTTAGGAACCAAAGCGACTCAGACCTGCCGGCATCCGGGTCTGAGTCAAAACTTGCCTATGTTGCCTTATTCTCGTATCAGTTTGGAAATCCAATCGCGGCAAAACGAATCAGCCCCACTTCTTTTATTTTTTCTATCTCTCGGATGTCCCGTATCGATAAGAACAAGCATTACCTGATCTGATGCCCACGGCGCGGATCGGTAACGGGGGTAGGACGCAGCTTCGGTTGTGCCACTCCCGGCACTCGATGATGACATCGTTCTGAGAGTGTCAAAAGCATCTTCTAACCTTTTTTCTATATTGTTTGTTTTGCTTTGATGTGCAGGTTAGTCGAGATTTGCGGCGAAGCTTAAAGACAACATAAAGGCACTTAGGAACTTTTTAGGATTTAGGATAGATACCTTAAGGATCAATGTAATTCCTTGTAACATTATTTCTGAAATGTGAAGTATTCTTTATTTTTTTGTATGATGAGATTCTTTTATGAAATAAAATTCCCAAAATTTGAATTCATTTATATTTTATTCTTAGTTAAAAATATAAACATTTGTGAATAAATCCACAAGTAATTAATTCATTAACATAGGCATAAAACATAAACACTCCCAAGTGATATTCTTATTTGTGGACTCGTCTCATTTGTAATCCTCATCTCATCATCCGATTAAAATCCCTTTTAAATGTTAACCAACCATTTCGTAACCAAATGCGTATGTGCACCGTAATCACGACAATTTCAGCATCAACAACAAAACTAATCGTAATTAAATTCCCCTGACCAAACGCCGAGAGCCACAAATCAACAATACCCAATTATGACTGTGCCTTAATAACAGAACGGAAGCGCTTTGGGAAATAAACCATGAGTGATGGAATGGATCTTAAATCCAGTTGTGCTTGACAAGTTTTAATACCGACCATATCAAATTGGCACCTTAATTCAATCAGACCTGGGGATAAGTAAACGCCTCTAAAATAGTGTATCAAACGCCTCATAACTTAATAACAGCCCGTCTTCAAGGAATTAGCAGAAGTTGTGTAAAATGACCAAAATACCCCTGGAACCAAATCTGCAAAACAAAAACCTCCATAACTGGTTAGCGGTTAGCAATGTACATATGAGATGATATGCGAAATGACTGGCTAAATATAAGGGTAAAATTTGGGGTATTACAGTTGCCCCTATTTAAATAGCTACACCGGACGATTTGAGTGACAGAGACTCGAGGAATCGTGGTGGAGAGATTTAAATATAAATAACCGAAAATTTTTCCCTTATATGCGACAATATGCGATGCCATGGACAAAACGGGAACAGCTTAATGCAGACGATGCCGTGAACATGATATGACGCGTATGCTGGAATAATGAATGCGAAAATACTGACGAACATGATGACACCGGGACAGACGCCACGAGAAGAAACACACTGGGGAAAATGACGCGCTGAGACACAGCACATCACTGGGGAATTCTAAAAATGATAGTCAACTGGTGCGAATGACCAATTGTCACTTTTTAGAAAAGGAACGAGATGCTCAAACAGAAATGACATCTGTGAGACGACCTCCACTGGGGAATCTAAAGGATAAAAACTAAATGGCGTACGATTGCAAGATCGCTTGTAGAATGCTGGAGCATTGAGCGAAGAATAACATCCAAGCTCCTGTAAACTATCTCTCGTGACATGATCAAACGGACTTTTCGGGAATCCGTAGCAAAATATACAGGGTAAAGACTGGCTGTATGCCAAGATAAATGGGTTTTAATAAGACATGCCCTGATAAGCTTCTTGAGGGAGAACTGTCACTTATCGTGGGAAGGGACTTATGTGCAAAAAAATGGATAAGCATTCAAATAAAGAGGCTGCTGCTTATCTGATAAATAAATCTTCTCGCATTTAAGGTCGGCGCCTGGAATACGATTCTGATTCTTCTCTTACTGAAGGATAAATAAACTTCTTCATGCTTCAAGATTATGTTCTCCTGAACGTGAAAAGGGTAAATTGAATTTCCTCATATTTCAGAATCGTGCTCTCCTGAATATGATTCGGATAAAGGGTAAATGAGAATCTTCATACTTCAGAATCGTGCTCTCCTGAATATGAAACTGGCTGACTGGATTTACTCATACTTCAGGATCGTGCTCTCCTGAAAATGAAACGGGTAGACTGAACTTCCTCATATTTCAGAATCGTGCTCTCCTGAATATGATACTGGATGACTGAATTTCTTCATATTTCAGAATCGTGCTCTCCTGAATACGATTTGGTTCAAACCTCAAGACGGCAGGTAAATGGAAGCCCAACTGCTCCATGGAGATGGCCATTTGCTGCGAGTCATAACGAGGATATGATCGACTTCTTAGGTGAGAAATGTCGTATGTTGATGCTGTAAGATGTAAAATGTAAAGGGTTGTAACATGTAGGATTGTAAAGTGTTGTACTGATATATTTTCCAGGCGCGAACTGGCGTGTATCTGTAAAGGATTGTAGTTGATTTTCTCGAAAGATAGTGCCAAATAAATGCACGTCCGGGCACAGTGATAAACTCCTCAAACGAGATAGCCGTGTATCTGTCATGGTATAGTGAAGTTTTTTTTAGATGGTGCAAAATAAATGCACGTCCGGTTGGGCTTGACGACCGACAAGACTGAGATTCAATCTAGGATCGAGCTAGAAAGAAGACTGGTAATCAAGACTCCATCGAGGGAATGAACTCGAAGGGTAAATATCTAATCCTGGCGAGGAAAGATAGCTGAAGTAACCGTCATCCACGAGGATCGATTTCTGTGGGGAAACTGGAAACACCTATGTATTTTCTGCTTAGGGCTGACAATCTATTTGGAGAGAATGGACAAACCCAATTACTCGGCGGTACCAACCAATGATGGAGAGACATAATGAACCTGTGAATGCTAACGCATATGTCGATGCATATGTTAATGTGAATGTATGTTAATGTCTATGTATGTAACTATGCAAGATGTTATGAAATGAGTAGGTAATGAGTATGTAATGAGATAGGCATGTGATGCTTATGCCCTTGCGTATACTGAACAGCCTAGAGACGGGACGAGAGACGAAATAAACATCTTGACGGAGATACCCTGCGTTCTCTGCAACCAATACGTCACTCAGGGGTAAGAAGGATCAATGGTGGAACCGACTCTGGTTTTAAAGTTCTGAATTTTTTTTTTTGGGGAGAAGGTAATTTGCTTGGGTGCACAGTATCACGTCTTCACATGGGGAGAAGAAAACCTGAGGGACACTTTCGAATTACCCAAGAAAAAGTTGTCAGCTTATAGTCTCTCTGGGGACTATCACTGGGCAATGGTTTGAAAGTGTTTCTGCAATAATGATATTTCCGGGGAATGAAGAGATCCTGTCGGAATTTCCACTAGTCAAAGTAATTTATTATATTTCAAATTTGTTTTGTTTTTTTGAAAAATAGTTTTGAAAAATCTACAATGCACCTTTCATTTTCAAATTTCAAGAATAAACGCATTTTGCATAACAATAGAAAATAAAGAGCAATGCACCAAGGAATGTAAGTAACGAGATGGTATCTTTTATTAAAGGGTGGCTGCTTGCTGAAGGCATAGCTCCACAGATGATTACATTTTGAAATTGGCAACATGGGAAAAAGGTTACATCGAATCCAACGACACCTACTGACACTAATAACTAAGACTAATCCAGAATCCTGCTTTGGGCAAGGATGAAAGAACTGAAACATGGCTCTCATGCGAAAAGTGTGTCTTCTGATGCAATGAAATGCCTCTGTCCCTAACTTTTGCCTGGACCGCCCTTTCGGGTTTTCAATCCACCGGGACGCTCTTTTTTGCCTAAGCCGCCCTTTCGGGTTTTCGACTTAGCGAGCTTTTTATTATTATTATTTTTTTTCAACCCTTACTTTTGCCTAAGTCGCCTTTTGCAGGTTTTCGACTTAGCGGGTTTTTAGGCATAATATTTTCGGACTGCATCAGAATTCACGGGATGTTCTAGTTCTTCACCGTCCATTGTCGTAAGTATTAGAGACCCTCCGGAGAAGACAGTCTTTACAACGAACGGGCCTTCATAATTGGGCATCCACTTTCCACGCATATCTTTATGTACTGGTAAGATCTTTTTGAGTACGAGCTCTCCTTGACGGAACTCACGGATACGAATCTTTTTATCAAACGCTCTTTTCATCCGTTTCTGATATAATTTCCCATGGCACATGGCTGTCAAGCGCTTCTCGTCAATGAGATTCAACTGATCCAATCTGTCCTGAACCCACTCAGCTTCCTCAAGTTCAGCCTCCATTAACACTCTTAGCGAAGGTATCTCTACTTCGATGGGGAGCACGGCGTCCATTCCATACACTAGTGAGAAAGGTGTTGCCCCTGTCGAAGTTCTTACCGAGGTTCTGTATCCATGCAAAGCAAACGGTAACATCTCATGCCAATCTTTGTAAGTCACAACCATCTTTTGCAGGATCTTCTTGATATTCTTGTTCGCAGCTTCAACGGCTCCATTCATCTTAGGACGGTATGGAGAAGAATTGTGGTGAGTGATCTTGAAGTTATCACACAACTCTTTCATAGTCTTGTTGTTCAGATTGGTGCCATTGTCAGTTATTATCCGGCTTGGGACTCCATAACGGCAGATAATCTCTTTCCTGATGAAGCGGGCAACCACTTGCTTGGTCACGTTTGGTGTAGGAGGCAACCTCTACCCACTTGGTGAAATAATCTATAGCAACGAGGATAAAACGATGACCATTAGAAGCCTTCGGCTCAATTGCCCCAATCATGTCAATGCCCCACATAGAGAACGGCCATGGTGAAGACAAAACATTCAACGGTGACGGAGGTACATGCATTTTATCAGCATAAATTTGGCACTTATGGCATTTCCTAGCGTATTGGATGCAGTCGGCTTCCATGGTTAACCAGTAATACCCAGCCCTTAACATCTTCTTGGACATAGCATAACCATTGGCATGGGTTCCGAAGGTCCCCTCATGAATTTCCTGTAGTAACATGTCCGCTTCCCGTTTATCAACACATCTGAGCAGGACCATGTCGTGATTTCTCTTGTACAACACACCATTACTGATAAAGAATTTGGACGCCAATCTTCTCAATGTCTTTTTGTCCAGACCAGTGGCACCCTCGGGATACTCTTGCTTGACGAGATAGTTCTTGATATCGTGAAACCAAGGCTTTTCACCCGCCTCGACTTCTTCGACCAACTGACAATAAGCGGGCTCAACTTTGCGTTCGATATGGATAAGAGGTGCTTCATTAACGAACTTAACTTTCCACATGGATGCTAACATGGCTAATGCATCAGCCACGTGATTCTCGGATCTAGGAACATGCTCGAACTCTATCTCGTCGAAATACTTGATCAGCTCAATAATATAGTCTTTATAAGGGATTAACTTCTCATTCTTCGTCTCCCATTTGCCTTGTACCTGGTAAATAACCAAGGCTGAGTCACCACTTACTTTAAGAAGTTTGATTCGGAGGTGAATCGCCGCTTCGAGGCCGAGGATACATGCTTCATATTCTGCGACGTTGTTAGTGCATTCAAAGTCCAATCTTGCTGTAAATGGAGTGAATCCACCCTTTGGGTTCATCAAAACGGCGCCTATACCATGCCCATTGAAATTCGAGGAGCCATCAAACATCATCTTCCACCAAAGACCTGGTTCTGGACCTTCGCTCGGATCTGGCTCTTCACAATCTCTTTTAATCAACAGGATATCTTCATCGGGAAAATCGAACTTAAGAGGTTCATAATCTTCAACTGGCTGGTCTGCAAGATAATCAGATAAAATACTACCCTTAATCGCCTTCTGGGGTACATACTGGATGTCATATTCGGATAACAACATGTGCCAACGGGCTAGCCTCCCGGTTTGAGCAGGTTTTTCGAAAATATACTTGATCGGATCCATCTTGGAAATCAATAGCGTGGTATGACAGACCATATATTGCCGAAGGCGCTTAGCGGCCCATGCCAATGCACAACAAGTTTTCTCCAATGGTGAGTATCTGTTTTCGCAATCGGTAAACTTCTTGCTCAGGTAATAAATCGCATGTTCCTTTTTCCCAGTCTCATCATGTTGCCCAAGCACACAACCCATAGACTTCTCGAGAACAGTAAGGTACATAAACAACGGTCTTCCAGGTATGGGCGGGATCAGAATAGGGGGATCTTGCAAATAACCCTTAATCTTCTCAAACGCTTTCTGACAGTCAGGGTTCCACTCAACTGTCTGCCCCTTGCAAAGCAGCTTGAATATCGGCTCACAAGTAGCGGTCATATTAAAGATAAACCTGGAAATATAATTCAGACGTCCCAGAAAACCCCTAACTTGCGTCTCGGTTCGCGGAGCCGGCATATCTTGAATGGCTCGGACTTTGTCAGGATCCACCTCAATCCCTCGCTGGCTAACAATGAAACCAAGCAGTTTTCCAGATCTGACACCGAAGGTACATTTTGCAGGATTCAATTTCAACTGATATTTCCTGAGTCGTTCAAACAGCTTCAACAAGTGGTCTAAATGCTCCTCTTCACTCTGAGATTTGGCTATCATATCGTCCACATACACCTCAATTTCTTTGTGCATCATATCATGAAAGAGAGTGGTCATAGCACGTTGGTAGGTTGCCCCTGCATTCTTTAAACCGAAGGGCATGACTTTGTAGCAGAAGGTTCCCCAAGGAGTAATGAAAGTAGTCTTCTCTCGATCATCGGGATCCATCTTGATCTGATTATAGCCGGAGAAACCATCCATAAATGAGAACAACGCAAAACTGGCCGTATTGTCTACCAGTGTATCAATATGTGGCAGTGGGAAGTCGTCTTTTGGACTTGCTTTGTTCAGATCCCTGTAGTCTACACACATCCTAACTTTACCGTCCTTCTTGGGTACTGGCACAATGTTGGCAACCCAATCTGGATATTTTGCGACTGCCAAGAAACCTGCATCCAACTGCTTTTTAACCTCATCTCGAATCTTCAAAGCCATGTCGGGTCTCGTTCTTCGGAGTTTCTGCTTGATAGGTGGACAATCTGGCTTAAGCGGCAGCTTGTGAACAACAATATCCGTGTCTAGGCCCGGCATATCTTGATACGACCATGCAAACACATCAATATACTCTTTTAACAACTCAATCAACCTTGGCCTAATCTCCGTCCCAAGCATTGCACCAATCTTGACCTCTTTCTTGCTCTCATCCGTACCGAGATTAATTAGGTCCACCTGCTCTTTATGCGGTTGAAGCTCTGTGTACTCGTACTCAATCAATCTTGTCAGTTCCGCGGGTACTTCAAAATCTTCTTCACCCTCATCCTCAGCTTGATTGATGGGTGCATCCCAGTCAGGAGTGTCAGTAAAGTCATTGGATCCAACAAGGTTTACGATATCTTTTGACAAAGGAAAAATAACAGGGATCTCTACGGCCTCCCAGTTGTTCAAAACTGCATCACCCTTAAACACCAGGTTGCTCAGCTCTTCATTTTTCTCACAGTCACTGATGGCATTGACTTGGAAACCTCCGCTGACAAATACTTCTTGGATAACCTTCGGACGCCCTTCGACGGTCGTGGCAGCTCCATTCTGAGTTGGTTTGTAACCCAACCCAGAGCGATCAGTCTTGGTCTTGACATCAATTACCTCTCCCCAGCCTTCAGGAATGCCCCTGTCAATTGTTGCCTTGGTACTCTTCAGAGATGCAAAAGATGGATTACCCTGACCCACTGTCTCTTCGACCTCCAGCAGAACAGCATTGGCGATCTCAAGTGCTTGAAAGGAAATGTCTAAAGCATTCTCATCGGCCTCGATGTAACGGAAAGAGGTCAGGTTGCTGACCATCAGATCCTCCTCACCGTGTATAATAACCAACTTTCCATCGATCACGAATTTCATCCTTTGATGTAATGTTGAGGTCACTGCCCCAGCGGCATGAATCCACGGCCTTCCGAGTAAACAACTGTAATTGGGGTTAATGTCCATGACTTGAAACGTGATACTAAAAACTTGCGGACCAATCAGGATAGGAAGCTCAACCTCCCCCATTACCGATCGGCGAGAGCCATCGAAAGCCTTGACAACCAAAGGAGTAGGTTTCAACACAGTCTCTTTACAAGCCAACTTATCAAGAACCCTCTTGGGTAGAACATTCAGAGAAGAGCCGGTGTCCACTAGCACTCTTGCTAAATTGTCCTCTTGACATTTTACCGATATATGTAAAGCACGATTATGGTTCGGACCCTCCTTCGGTAACTCTTCATGGCTGAAACTGAGGGTGTTACAGGCGGTCAAGTTGGCAATCACACTATTAAATCGACTGGTGCTAATATCTTGATCCACATGTGCTTGAGTCAAAACCTTCTGCAAGGCCATCCTATGAGCGGGTGAATTCATTAACAGAGATAGAATTGAGATCTTGGAAGGAGTCTGATGAAGTTGATCGATAACTTTATAGTCACTTTTCTTGATGATCCTCAAAAATTCGGCGTCTTCATCATTCGTGACGGCTCCCTTACCTTTGTCTTTGGCAGGCACAGGGATATTAGTGGTCTCCTTAGGTGGATCCTTATTAGAATGGGGAGTGTACACACGGCCACTGCGAGTCATCCTGCTTACCTCTGCGATATTGGTCACCGTGCCCTTAACCTCTTCCTTTGGAATAATCTTCCCAGACTCCTTGTCAATCATCGTCACGTCATATTTCCAAGGCACAGCTTTAGGATCACTGAAAGGAAATGGACTCGGTCTTCGAATAACTATAGGCTTAGGCTGATTCACCTCAGGGATAAACGATTTTGGCATATCGAACACGGGATTGGCAGAACCTGCCCCTGATAGATTAAACACTGGTACCTTACCCTTTGATTCTGGCTGATGGAAGACAGGCTCAACCACAGCGACCTCATCTTTCTTGGCTTGGCTTGTCACTTGTAAAACACCCTCATTAATTAACCTCTGAACATCATTCTGAACCAACACACAACCCTTGCTACTGGCTTTACAACTTGCGCATGCAACGTGGGAAGTATCTACCAAACCGGCTTCGAACAGTTTCGAATGGAACATCTTGAGAGGAGTCTTAATCTGATCAACATCAAGGGCATAACCTTCTTCCGAATCAGCACCAATGGCATTGACACTCTCATGGTTAGGAAAAGGGTTCTTCTTAACATTCGGTTGAGGATCTTCAAATGATAAAATCTTCTTTTCCAATAAATCTCTAACAATATTTTTGAGAGCATAACAATTCTCCAGATCGTGACCAGGCGCACCCTCATGAAATAAACAATGAGCGGCGGCGTTGTAATTGGCGGGTAGAGGATTAGGAGGCGGTCCCAAAGCCCGAGTGGTGATGAGCCCCTGCTTGACCAAAGAGGGATACAACTCGGTAAAAGTCATTGGAATCGGCGGACAAGGCTTATACGTTCTTCTATTCGGAACATTCCGGCGAGGAGCCGGACTCTCTGGCTGTTGAGGAGCAGGAGTATTGGGTGCCTGTAGGTAGTTGACAGGAGGCGGATAAACAGGAGGTTGTTGCATAGGTTGATACATAGGAACCTGTTGATTGAAAGAAGGAGTAATAGCTGCCACATAGGGTTGTTGAGCATATTGGACTGGGTACCCTTGAGGTTGAGCATAACCTTGCGGATGCCGGTAAAAGCGTTCCCTTGGTCTACCAGAGGATATAGCATTAGTCTCACTCTCCTTCTTTTTCTGGGAGCTATACGGAGGTTTCTTCGGCTGATCCTTAGAAGCGCCATGATTATTTGTCATTTTACCACTCTTCATACCCAGTTCAATCTTGACACCCACAGCAACGATGTCGGAGAAATTTGAAGTCACACTACCCACCATTCTCTCGTAAAATTCTGGACGGACCATGTCGACAAACCAATCAGCTAACTCTTTCTCGGTCAAAGGAGGTTCTACCTGCGAAGCAGTCTCTCTCCACCTTTGAGCATACTCTTTGAATGACTCAGAATTCTTTTGTGACATACTCAACAACTGTCTTCTGTCAGGAGCCAGATCCATATTGTACTTGTAGTGTTTGATGAAAGCGTCGGATAAATCTTGAAAGCTCTTAACGCGGGATTGGTCCAAGGTTAAATACCACTTGGAAGAAGCACCCTTCAAACTGTCTTGGAAGCAATGAATCATCAGTTTATCATTCTCAACATGGGCAGCCATTTTGCGATAATACATGATCAAATGACTCTTAGGACAGGTGGCACCTTCATAACGATCGAAGTTCGGAGTTTTGAACTTCGGGGGAATAACTAAACCTGAGACCAAACAAACATCCCTTGCAGCAGTCCCAAAAATTTGATCACCCTCTACCTTTTTCAATCTCTGGACGATAGTGTTTACTTCCTCACGAAGCTTATCATGTCTCTCATAACCCTCAACATTCTCATCAAGATCATCAAAAACTGTCTCATTGAAGTACGGTTGCGCACGAGTGTGTACGACAGGTGGTGCAAAGATAGGAACCCCCCTAGAAACTTCAGAAAACAAGGGCACGGCTTGCTGAACAGGTTGATTAATCGGAACAGTGGCTTGAGGAGGCACAAAACCGGGAGCAAGACCATAAGGTGGGTCCCTTGCTACGGTCACACTTGGTGGAGGGTCCACAGTAACGCCGGTAATCTCAGAAACAACAGTGGGCTGGGTATCCATCTTAGCATTCATGACATGTAATAATTCCATCATACGCCCCATACCCCCTCGAAGGTCTTCAAGTTCATTGCTAAGGCGATCAATCTCTTTTGCCTGATCCTCCATTCTTTTCCGAGTTTGAGCTCTGGTGTTGTATTGGTGCCGAGAACTCAGGGTGACGAAACTGGAAGGTGAGAGAACCGAGTGTGAGAAATCGGGAGACACATGCAATGCAAAAAGGTAAATGATGCTAAAATGTGGAAGAAGATGAAAATTTCATGGAATTCAAAACATTTACTAATGTCGTGGGGTACCAAGGAAATCTTTTTTCTTGTTTTTTCATTTTATATTTATTTATTTATTTATGGTATCCCGCGATATCCATAAATGATGTTTGAGCTCCATGAAATACAATGCAATGAGATGCTTTATGGAGCAATGCATGAAAACACACAAGTCCTAGGTTAAAGGCTTGCATGAGGTTCAAAGGCAAGTACCCTCCCCTGAAGTTAGATGGTTCATCCTGTCCTACAAAAGTAACCAGGTTCTAAGGGATCTCAATATCATTGATCCTTCACAAGGGTGGTTGTTCAGAAGGCAACTGACTTGCCAACCAAAACCCTCCAAGTTTAAGATCTCAATGAGCGTAGTATCGAGTGTCAACCAACTTCAGTCTGCACCAAAGCCGGTTACCTCACTACCTTCTAAAGGCCAAGATGAGTTAACTAGGGTTCTAAAAGTCAGTTAGTGCATTGACAACATATGGCAGCCTCAATATTATCCTCAACTTGACTTAAGGAATATAAGCACCAACCAAGAAGTCGCACTAACTATGGCCACCAGATCAACCGTATCGATATACGTCGTACAGTTTCCTTGGTCTATTGCCATTTACCTAAGGTACACTAGATCCGGGTGTAGGACTCATCTCACAGCACAAGGAACAGTCCCACAATCAAAGCACAAATATATACATGCAAATGAATAATAACACAGATAGTAATAAATATGAACAAGTTAGGGATAACCCTCAAAAGTTAGGAGTCCCCAGTGAAGTCGCCATTTTCTGTTGCGGTGGAAATAGGATCACAAACTATTAATTAGTTTGAATCACAATTCAATTCACAACCGCTCTTTGATTTATCCGAAGGAAAAGGTCAAAAGAGGGAAAACCTATTTTGCATCGTAAACACAATGCGGGGAAAGATCTAGGGTTCGGGGGTTGGTTAAATTTAGGGAAGGTATTAGCACCCTAAACTTCTGTAGTACTCTACAGGAACCTTTTGTTCAGTTGTTTACTATTTGCTTTATTTATTCTTAAGATATATGTACAAAGGATTAAAAGTGAGAAAATAAACCTAAGGGGTTAATTCTAAGTTTACTCGGCAAGACATCGCATCTTGTGCCTACGTATCCTTACGGGAGTGGAATCAGAGTAATCGTAGTTCCCCTCAAAAGGGAGGTTAGAGACTTCTTGACTGTGGTCAAGGTCTCAATGGGGAATAAACGTATCTTAGGGACACGCTTACGCGGAGTGTAGAAACTCCAATATCTACATTGTAAATTGTTAAGTGAATTAGGGTTAGGTTAGGTTAGGGATTCCACGGCGGGAAACCCTAAAATGAGCGCGGCGGCTCTTTGACCTAATGCTAGGGGTAAAATTGTAATTTTGCCTGCGGCGAGGCATTTGTGAAAATTAGGGTTTGTGAGAGTTGTAAGGGTTTGAAGTTGAGGACTATTGACACGGCGGTCAAACGGCTAGACCTAATTCCTTCGGAGGATGTGATAGAATAATATTGATAAAAGTGTGAGAAATTTAAATCATGCAAGCAGAAATAAAATGCGGAAAGGTAAATCCATACAAACAGAAATTTAAAGACAGAAAGTAAGCGCGATTTTTAAGATTCGCGAGGTTACATAAGAAGAGCAGTTACAATTATGATACGTAAACTAAAAAAAAAAAAAAATTGCGATAAACATATAAAGCTGCAAAAAATGACAAACAGAAATCGTTTGTGTGGGTTAGGCGGAATGAGGCTAAAATTAAACAAAGCAAGTATTGTACATCTTTCTTTTTGAGAATTTCTGGTTTATGAATTTCAATGATGGCTTAATTTTAATAATAATATATAAAAAAGGTTTTGAGGAATTTTCTTAAAAATTTTATTATTATTTGAAAAGTGGGAATCAATTATTTATTTTGAAAAAAAGGTTTTCTGTTAATATTTTAAAAAGGACTTTAATTATAGAAAAGGTTTTTGGTTTATTAATTCTTAAAACAACAGATTTTATTTAATTTAATTTTGAAAAGGGTTAATCTAAATGCCTGATTTTTTTAAAATTAAAAAAATGGTTTGATTGTTAAAAAGGTTTTCAATTGTTAAAATCAAAATAAAATATAAAATTAAATAAAAAATAACATAAAGAATAAAGGGAAGTTGAATTGGGCCAGGAAACTGGGCGATGAACTCCCACCCGACTCGGTCCAAATTCAAAACTCAACCATGGTGAAACAAAGCTTAGGGTTTAAACCCAACATCTCGTCGGCGGCGCCGTGCATGGACTTTCTCCCAACCTTCGCTTACCTGCATCAAGTAAATCAAGCAACAATAACAGCCATTAATAAATCAATTACATTAAGACGGGTTCTTGTTGCGGTCTCGTCGGTGTGGCTTCGAGGGTGATTTCCGGCGAGGATGCCTGATAACGAAAGAGATGGAAGCTTCAATGGATTTTGATAGCGACGAAGATGAGTATCTCTCCTTTTCTGTATTTAGGGTTTTTTGAAATTGGGATCGTGTTTGAAACTGGGGCCTGATATTTTATGATTATCGTCTCCCCCTTTTTTTTCGTTTAGGGTTTCCGCTTCCCTTTATATTACTTTCAAACTCGTGGGCTTGGACCTTCTTCCGATTTTTCGTTATTTGAAAACTGATTTTCAATGATTGATTGCTTTCTGGATTGATTAGAGATTCATTTCAATTAATTTGTGGGATGCTGATTGTGATTTCCTTTCCTTTTTCAGGTTCTCTTGATTGGATTTTGTTGATTTAATTTGAGATAACTTCCGTTCTGTTTGATTTGTTGAATGCTCATTGAATGACAAATTCAATCTCTGATTTGTTGTGTTAAATGCTGGTCTGTCCATATTCAAAGTTTTTGAGGATCTGAATAAGATCTTTTTTCGAATATTCTTCTTTCGCAATGGGTATGTTCTGATTGATTTGCTGACTCTGAATTATTGTTTGACAGGGCGAATAGCAGTGAACTTGGGCCAAAGTGAAACTAGCAGCCCAGAGTTTGGTTCATGGGGAATTCACCGGATTTGAGGATTAGGGTAATGTTCTTTGGAGACCTGCACTCGTTCCTGCTCTGAGACTAAGCTCTTCTCTTATGACGACTCAAAGTTGTCCATACCGACTGGGGTTTTGTAGATACCACTCGTGGATTTAGGAGTCTGTACGTTCCTGCATCGACCTGTACGTCCTGGGTGTGAATAACTAACATTGGGTTTGTCAATCTCGTTTGGTAAGAAAGGACAACACTCTGCTTCACTCTTTGGATTTCCTTGAGCATATTTGATGATGATGTGTTGGTTATGCAGGTTATAGGCTGGTGTAAGGTGCCACTTCATCATTGGTCCTCGTTGCTGATATTGTTGCTCGTATTGTTGATTCTGCAGCATCTGATGTTCCTGGCGTTCCAGTTGGGGGCTAAAGCGTAGTGGAACCTGACTCTGATGGGTATTTTAGGTTTGTCTAGATCACACTCACCCCACCTTGTGAGGATAATGAATTGATGATGGTTTGCTGATGAGTTTTAACATTATTCTTGCAGGGAGCTCAAAAGGGGACCTGTTGCAGGGAGTTTGCAGAATTTCCTTGCTTAGCATCTACACTTTTATTTGGTTGAATTTTACTCAATATGATTTGTTGTGTTGTTGCTAAACCACTCGTAGAATCATGCTGCAAGCCCGCAACCTTATTCTGCCGTAGCTGCCGCAGAACCTGGTAAGTTGGTGGCTGTAACTGAGTGATCACTTGATTTTCATGAGACTTCACCGAAGGGTCTTGGGATTATGACCACGTTGCTGAAGACATACGAGTTGGGGGAGCTGTCTAGGTTGCACGGGCAAGATGGGTTTCCTAGGCCTAAATTGACTTATGAGGTTTATACTCTGCTTCCTATGCTCCCAATTTTCCTTGAGACTAGGCGTAATGACGCGCTTAGGAATCGGTAGGAACATTATCATGCGTTCTGGAATTATTCTGTATTACCTGATCTGACTTGGGTTGTTGAGGGGGTAGAATCATACTGCTGCTAATTCCCCATTAGGTGAGCCTGTCCTAATGTTTTCTTGAAAGAGACTGATAGAAGTTACTTGTCTGGTTGTGTTTTCATTTTATGTACATCTTATGCTTTCTGAACATTTTCCTTATGTGTGATTCACTCTCTATAGTCTGAGGTTGGACTAATTGATTATTGTGCAGGTAGCAAAGTTCGGGGACTAACAGGGCCTATGCAGGGACCTTGATTTGATGGGGCTTTTCCAAGCAAATTATGTGCAGAAGGTTGTTTTAGTGAGTAATTTTATCGACATTCTCGTCAAGTTCGTCACTTATTGCTATACTCCTGGCTTCTGGACTAGACTCAAGTGGTAACAGCAGAGTTCTGTTTCCAATGGCCTGTTGATGTTCATGTTGTTATTGCAGGTTGTAACTCGTGTTGCTTCGTTGTAGCTGATATTGGTTCTATGGTTTTGTTGCCTGTTTCTTGAACTGAACTGTTTTAAATTCTGTTATGAAATTGGGGTTGCTGAATCTTTTGATACCTTGTCCTATGTTATTTTGCCGCAGCTTGTTGTGTGTCTCATTCTTCTGCACATGGTTCAGAACTGATGCTGCTCATGAACTATTTAGGTTTTGAGTTCCAAATTCTGAATCTGACATTGATGCGTTTGTGGCTTTTTCCGGTGTTGGAAACTTAGGAACCAAAGCGACTCAGACCTGCCGGCATCCGGGTCTGAGTCAAAACTTGCCTATGTTGCCTTATTCTCGTATCAGTTTGGAAATCCAATCGCGGCAAAACGAATCATCCCCACTTCTTTTATTTTTTCTATCTCTCGGATGTCCCGTATCGATAAGAACAAGCATTACCTGATCTGATGCCCACGGCGCGGATCGGTAACGGGGGTAGGACGCAGCTTCGGTTGTGCCACTCCCGGCACTCGATGATGACATCGTTCTGAGAGTGTCAAAAGCATCTTCTAACCTTTTTTCTATATTGTTTGTTTTGCTTTGATGTGCAGGTTAGTCGAGATTTGCGGCGAAGCTTAAAGACAACATAAAGGCACTTAGGAACTTTTTAGGATTTAGGATAGATACCTTAAGGATCAATGTAATTCCTTGTAACATTATTTCTGAAATGTGAAGTATTCTTTATTTTTTTGTATGATGAGATTCTTTTATGAAATAAAATTCCCAAAATTTGAATTCATTTATATTTTATTCTTAGTTAAAAATATAAACATTTGTGAATAAATCCACAAGTAATTAATTCATTAACAAAGGCATAAAACATAAACACTCCCAAGTGATATTCTTATTTGTGGACTCGTCTCATTTGTAATCCTCATCTCATCATCCGATTAAAATCCCTTTTAAATGTTAACCAACCATTTCGTAACCAAATGCGTATGTGCACCGTAATCACGACAATTTCAGCATCAACAACAAAACTAATCGTAATTAAATTCCCCTGACCAAACGCCGAGAGCCACAAATCAACAATACCCAATTATGACTGTGCCTTAATAACAGAACGGAAGCGCTTTGGGAAATAAACCATGAGTGATGGAATGGATCTTAAATCCAGTTGTGCTTGACAAGTTTTAATACCGACCATATCAAATTGGCACCTTAATTCAATCAGACCTGGGGATAAGTAAACGCCTCTAAAATAGTGTATCAAACGCCTCATAACTTAATAACATCCCGTCTTCAAGGAATTAGCAGAAGTTGTGTAAAATGACCAAAATACCCCTGGAACCAAATCTGCAAAACAAAAACCTCCATAACTGGTTAGCGGTTAGCAATGTACATATGAGATGATATGCGAAATGACTGGCTAAATATAAGGGTAAAATTTGGGGTATTACAGCGGGCATCCATCCTAGTTGAAAATGAATTTAACCGTTCATTTTGAGTACGAAGCTCAGCTCTAATCTGTTCCATTCGCGTATCTTGACTCCTCATAAAGGTCTATTGATCTAACTGCATGGACTGCAACATATTAAGTATTTCAGAGTTGTCTGATGGTGGAGGAGGTGATGAGTGCTGAGAAGGTTGATGATCTTGAGGGTAGTCGTGGTATGGATCATAGAATCTACCCAGGGTGGTCCAGCCTGTGTACTGCCATTCACCCCATCCCTGATTTGTGTAACCTTCTTCTTGTTCTTCAGATGGAGCTGAATGCTGGAGCCAATCAGTATTTGGAATCTCATGTTTAACCGGTGATTGATAATAGTCTTGCGTCTCGCATACGGGTTCTTGTACCTCTTCTGCTGCATTTTCTTCATCATCTTCCTGTTCATCTTGTTCTTTTCTTTCCTGTTCAGAACTGTCATCAGATTCATGAGTTACCCGAGGAATGTTTGCTCGACGGACAAACTTGTATGTTTGTCGTTCATCACACCAAAAATATCCCATCATGGTGAAGCTTTTGGTACTGAATTCTTTGTCAGAGGATACTGAAACACAAGGAAATGATGGGTATACAACATTTGATGCAGTGAGAACCTCCGAAATGAACAGACCCATAAGCTAGAGCAGTGCCTCAGCCTGAATCTCTCAGAGCAAAAATCCTGCTTGCAATATAATATGGCCAGTTTATTTTGATCTTATGTTTCAAAATATAGATGAGATGTACCTCAGCTTGTTCGACTTGGGACAGGCCACCTTTTTTCGGTTGCAGGATGCGAGCGACAATCCACTGAAGGATGCGCTCCCCTGTTTGGAGTTTGCCTGCCGTAACCGTTCTAGGACTGGCATCACTATTGACAATAGCATCCGAATAGGGCCTTTTGAGCATGTCATTCAGAGCACTCTTAAACTCGTATCTCGGCACAGTGCGAGAGTCCATTACCTCATGAAGAGGTTGTGCATCAGCAGCTACAGTCAAATCAAAATACTTATTCCAGACTTCAGAATTTACGTTTACCAATTTATTACCGATAGAGGTGTGGAAATATTGACTTTGAAAGTTGTCACGCAGACTAGTGTAGAACACCTGGACTAAATCCTCACTGTATTTTGTGTTGCACTCCAGAAAGTTGAAAAACCCCTGAAACTCCAGCAGAGACATAATTTGGGTGAGATGCATGCGCTTCGCAGTTGCCTTGTAGAATGCATGATGCGGAACGACTGCTCTCTTGCTGATATTCTTGTTGAAGTTGTCAACAGCAGGTGGTGGAACTAGTGAGACAACAGTAACGGGTACGAAAGCGGATGATGAGGCCTTTGATCTCTTTCCGGTATTTTTGCAAAATAGAGAAGCCATTGATGATGATTGTTGGAGATTTTGTAGAGATTAACTGCAATGCCTTTGGAGAGAGTAGTTGGAGATGAGTTTGGAGAAGATGAGAACTATCCCTTTTTATAGAAGAAGGTTTAGGGTTTTGGTAAGAGGGAGGAGACAAAGGGACACAATAGATGTCTAGATGCAAGTTACAAGAAAATGCACTTTCAAATCATAGTAAATGTTTACTGCACATTTAATGGAGAAGTGAAGAGTTGGAACGGTTTTCAAAAGCAAAAAAAATTCTGGGTTTTTGCGCGAGCCGTCGACCATAACCCCTGCATGCGTCGACGCATACTGTGTGATTTTTGATAATTTTGAAAGTATACAGCATGCGTCGACCGCTGCCCTGTTTTGGTCGACTCATAGTGATCAAAAACTCAGTTTTTCATTTTATGTCATGTAGAATGCCACACTTGATGCCTATTTACACTTTCACAATACAATTTGCATCCAAAACACACAGTATTTCCAGAAAATGTCATATGTATAAATACCATGATAGTCAAACGATATACTAGTTTAAGTCATGAATGTTTAGAGAGAGAGAGAGAGAGAGAGAGAGAGAGAGAGAGAGAGAGAGAGAGAGAGAGAGAGAGAGAGAAAATGAGCAATATCACTGTCGCACCTCGAAAATTCATTTCGAACATACGACCCTCGCGCGAAAGGCGCGGAAAATGCGGTTCGACAGAGTCGCCACCGAACTTTATTTTTCCCGAATGAACGGGAGAGGAAAATATCGAGAAAACCTCAAAAACGCGGAAGGAACACGGCCGTCGCAACCATATTCCTGGGTTCGGGAGTCGGTTACGCGAGGGGAAGGTATTAGCACCCCTCACGTCCGTTGTACTCAACGGGAACCTCTTAATTCGAGTTGTGAAGATGTTAGCTAAACTTAATTCTTCTCTTCTCACTACTAAATGCTAAAGGATACTATAAAGGGCTAAAGACACTAAGGGAAAGGGGATGGTTAGAAGATAGGGTGCTCGCCAAGGATTGGGGTCCTTGTGCCTACGTATGCTCATTCGGACGAGAATAAGAAATCAGAGCGTCGTAGTTCGACTACGGAAAAGGATGGGGAAAAAATGGAAGATGGAGGGGATTGTGCTCGCCAAGATCATTGCAATCTTGTGCCTACGTATCTTACATTCAAGAGTGAATGAAGAATCAGAGCGTTTGTAGTTCGTGGTAACGACCACGAAAGAAACTGGATTGAATTGGAACACTTTCTTTTTCATCGTGAAAGGAAAGTTGTTTGAGTTGGAGATAGTTGAATGATGTCGAGTTGTTAATGTTATTTAGAGGCCTCAATTGTTCACACCCGAATAAGACAACTCACATGTAAACAACTGAAAGCAAGATCAAAGACTTGAACCTACTCTTTACACCTTGAAAAGAATTAAATAGGTGTTAATTGATTGATGGTTTGTTTCAAAAATCCGCTTGACGTTGGATCAAAGGTTTGACTCGTTATCGCGTGCAAAGCGTGTTGAAAATGAAATTGTTTGAAAAAGAGACCGACTTGACTTACGCATCAAGGGTCGAGTTGTAATAGGTTGATGGCGAATGCGTATGAGCACTCGACTTACGGGTTGTTTGAAAATGGCTCGATGATGAATCGAGAATTAGTTTGAAAATAGTTTGCACGACATACATCAGAATGGGAGAGGGATACATGTAAGTTACACGGGATTGCACGAAATAAAGGGGTCTCATTGTCAGGTAGCCCAAGAGAAAGCCGTGTGTGTGCATTTTGTGTCCTAAACTACGCCTTGAGCAAAGTCGGGCACGACTTAAAATTAGGATACCTGCAAATGACCAAAGATCCAACAGTCCACCAATTTGGCTTTTAGCAGCTTCGATAATTTATTAGGTGTTTTCGATTATGGGTGAATGAATATGAATAATGAGATATGATAATAATAATATGAATAAATAATATGACAATAATATAGTAAGATAATATAACAATAATATCCACAATAATATTAACAGAAATTAAATTCAATGGTTAGTGAATCGAATCGGGACATGAAAGAATGGATCTCGTCTTAATCGCAAACATAATGCCGATTAATCGAAGGTAGCCTATCACGATCCCAAATTACGGAAAATGACCCCAATGGTCATTCACCATAGATTTGAAATCGAGAAGGTTATCAACTTCGATACGCGACGCTTACGAATAAAAGACTTCATCGATCCAAAAATCGAAATAAAATCGGAGAGATAAGGTGGTCTCGGATCCTTTGTTTCACGTCAATATTTTGACGGCTAAACGGTGGAAACTTCGTCATTGACCCACAACAAGACAAAGTATCCAATAACAAATGGGATCCAACTCTAAAATAGAAAATAAACTTCTAGATAAAATGTATATACACAAATCCCTAGAATATATAATATATAATGCACATTAAAAAAATAAAATAATAGCTAGAGCTAATATATACTTATATATAAACAGAAAAATATTGTTAACAAATCTTAAAATTAAATTAACAAAGATACAAACTAAAAAAGAAAAAAAAAAAGAAAAGAGAAGAAAAGGGGGTGTACAGAAAGGCTGTGCGGTTAGGGAATCATGTGGGCTTGAAAGCCCATTATCCCTATCAAACATCAGCAAAAACGAAGGGTGGTATGGAATCAGTGGGAGTAAACAAAAGAGAAACAAGCGGAAGATCAAAGCCCAATACACGGTTAATCAGCAACCTGACCCAAAACGCAACACCAAATCCGAATGAATCAACTCGTTTCGCAACTCACACGGCTTACTCGTTCGATCTCTTCCGCCACCGTCTTGTAATCACACTCAAATCTTACTTCGTTATCTCCTCTCTATTCTCTCTTAGTTTGTTTCTCTTTTCGGGCTGTTTGATTAATTTCGAAGTGTCAAGGTTGATAGATTGAAGGAAAGGTTGAAGAGAAATTTAGGGATTTTTAGTGTGAGGGTTTTGAAATCAATGGGGATTGTTGATGTTAGCGAAGAAGCTTCGGGTATGAGGTCGTTGTGGTTTTCCACTGATTTGGGGCAGAGGGAGAGTTGACGTTTGAAGAAAATTTCTGGGAAATTTATGAAGCACGTTTCTGGGTTATTCCTTAAAGAAGATGGTGGTTTGTGTGTTTCGGCGGAAAAGTTGGGAAGTTTGAAGTTTGGTTGAAGGTGATGGTATTAGGTTCGTTTGAGAGTTGGATTTGGAAGATGAACGAAAATGGAAGTGGTTTAAGGGTAACAAAAATGGCTGTTCGAAGTTGGGAGAAGGGAGTTTGGTACTCTGTTGTGAGTTAGAGTTTGAGGAAACGTTGGATGAATCAGAAATTTAAAGGGGTTTTTGTAGTTGGGGATGGAGATTCGTCGGGTTTTTGTTGTATTTGTCGAAGGTGGTCTGAGGAAGTTAAATGGAGGCTGTCATTGTTCTGTTATGAGGAGAATGGTGAAGATGGATGAGGGAGCTGGGGCGGCTGGCATTGTGACTAGGGTTTGGAGGCTCATTCTCAGATTAGGGTTTTTTTCTACTGTAGCCTCTCACATGGTTTTATATGGGGAGAGTATCTAGAGGATTGAGGTGAGGTTTTTCTTTCTCTTTTGTCTGTAGTGAGGTAATATCTTAAATTAGTTTTCACTGTGGTGACTGCTTTTTACTTTTACTGTGGTAAATAGTATTCACATTAATCTGTAACTATGTTTGAACATGTTGTGCTGCAGGTGTTTTTTTTTTTGCAATTGTACTGATTTTCATCATTCATGTAGCACCAGTTAGCATTTGATTATGGTTTGTGGGAACCAACTATCTTATGTCATAAATCGTCGTCTTATTTTGTCCGCAGGTAATGAATTAATCCGACGACGAGACAAAATTCGGGCTTGGTCTTGGAGCAACATTTTTCTTCACTTAGTTGTAGGTATTGGGGTCACCGAAACTGTTGTATGGGGGGCATTTGGTGTTGTCCTTCTTCTGCATTTGATGTCCATTTTATGTGGGATAAAAAGACTCACTTTATTTTGTGATTTCGCAGAATTCTCGTGCACGGTAATTAGAAGCTAAGTCCTGTGAAAGCGGAAAACTCGCGCTGGTTTTAAGCACTACATTCAGGAATTGGTTTGGCGTGTTGTAACAGCTTGAAGAAAGCTTTGAATTGTGTGGTCACGGTATGGACTGTTATGTCGTTTACAAAGCTCTCGCGGCCATTTCATGAACAAGATTGTGTGGGGATCCTCGACTGTCTTCTCATGAAAGTTGCCTCCTTTATTGCTGGTAATGATCTGCTGATGCGTACGGTTTCATCTTCTGTTGTGCATTCTCGCATTGATGCTGCCGTACGGTTTGCGCTATTATCTTTTGCTGCAGGTAACATTTTTGCAACTGGTGTATGGTACGGAGCAAATTCCTCACTTGTTGGCTGCGTGTTATGTTGTCAAACAGCAAGGCTTTTTCCATGGTAATGGATGTGTCATTTACGGTTTGCGATTTTGTGGTCATGTGAATGCACTGTCGTTTAACTCAAGGCATGAAAACTTATATGTAGGTAACCATGAATTAACTTGTGGAGTACATGATGGTAGAGTTGCGGCTTGAGGTGGCTTGCGGTACGAAAATGGAGTATGATTACTACAAGTTATGACTCACGTACGAAGGCACGTAAAGTCATAGCAGGTGGTGGTGTGTATCATCTTTCATACGAAATCTCGTGGCTTGTATGCGTGAACTGTGAGTTGATGCAGAGTGATGTGGAGCTTGTGTTGATACCGTGACTAGACCGCATAACGACTCGCAGCGTGTGAAGCCGCGGTCGGACCACATAATAATTTACAGCGAGGGCAATGATACGGTAAGTACTACACTTTCTGTTACACTTTGAGCTCCCTATGATTGGATAAGATCTCATGGCCTGAGCATGTTTTGCCTGAATATTATTACTTCTACATTATAGTGATGACGCAAAAAAAAACCTGTGGTCTGATAAATCTTTTGTGTCAGGTTTGGCGGTGTGATGCGAATTGGTGTTGAAAGGAAAATTGGGGTCACCAACTGATAAGCACAGTTGAAGGCGTCAAATCCTCATAAGCGTCAAGCCCTATCTCGGCATGAATTATAGGTGCTTGGCTTCAAGTGTCAGAACAATTCCAACAATCTTAAGTACTCATAACTTCTTATTGTGAGATGCAACATAAACTTCTTTGTAAACACTTCTGCAATAAGTTCGTAATCGTAACAGTATTTAGACATGGCTGGCTGGCTAAGAAAACTGGATAGTTTCCTTGCAGGAATCAGCTTGTATCAAGACCTGGGCTGAGTGACTTGATGTGGACGACGTGCGCGTACGGTTGTGCTGGTGGTCTTTGGTCTGATAGCAACAGGTTGCAATTTGGCTTGAATTTTGCATTGGTGTGCTGCAAGAGATTTCCCTATGGCTTGAACATCAAAATTACCGGCATCAGCTTTCATCGCATCAGCAACCGCTTATTTACGGTTCACGTGTGTTTGCTTCAATGATCATATTCCTGGCTGCCGTTTTTGTATGCGTACGTATTGTCTATTGTGCTGCGGTTTTGGAGTTTGTGAGTCATGTTTCCTGTGTCTTTTCTTGTGCAGGGAGGTGTATAGATAACAGGTTCTGTGTTACGGTTACGCATCACGACACTGTTTCACTTGCGCGGGACACGTTAATCTGTTGTTGCGACCTGTCGTACCTGTTGCGACAACTCTTGTTGTTTGTAAATTGAGAAACGAATATTCAGATTCTTTCTTTTTAAAATTTCATCTTCATTGAACTTTTTCATCTTCCGCTCTGTTCTGGTAATGATCTGAATTCATACGGGTTCTGCTGGAGGTACAGGTCTCGGCAATGCTTTGTGATGAAACTTTTAATTTATCTCTTATGCTGGTATTGCGTAATTTTACGGTTTGGAAGGATTTGCTTTTGCGAGGTTGGTCATGACAGAAGAAAAATACAAGTTATGGTGATGGCTAAGATTTGGCGAGATGAGGCACGACCATTACGCAAGGAACGGTAAGGCAAGCTGATGTAGCTTTGGTCTTCTGTAGTAACATTTATGTGTGATACTACTGAGAATTTAACTTTGCAAATTGTTGGTTTCAGGTTATGAATATGGGGAAATTCTTTTTTGCAAGTTTTCACTAGTGGCTTTGGTGATATGTCGATTGGTACGAGCTGTTTGTGATGCAGACAACGACTTCGTACAGGCTTTAATGTGCTGCTGATACAAAGTGCTCCATGTCGCATATGCCGCGGACTAAAGCTTATTCTTACAAGACTCTTTTTCTTTGCCTTCTTGTGTAGCTGCTGAAAAGCTGATGCGTGGTACAACCTGCGTGGGATTTTGTTGGTGTCGTCTCGCGTGATGGTTTTGAAACAGCTGAGGTAAACCGCAAGATGTGGGCTATTTGCAAATATTTAACAACTCTTGAAAAATGGTTAGCATATGACTGTCAATGAACCATGACTGGTTTCCCTTGCAGGTATGAATTTACTCCCAGAAACAGAAAGAATGCTAGAGGTTATTTTCCGGTATTGTGCGCTTTTAGGAGGTGAATCTTGCCACAATATCAAACTTGTTGTTGATGACACTCTGGGTCGGTTATAATAACAGGTGCTGCAGGACTTGAGTCTCTAGCCAATTGAGGAGATATTCGATTGTCAACCACATGATGAAACATTAGGTCCAAGCAATTGGTCTTATGCGTTAATTGTAAACCATTTAGCTAGGCACAATTTGGTTGTATTTTCTCTAAGCTTAAACATTTAAACATTGTATATTACTAATGTTTTGAAACCAAACAGGATCTGCAAAATAGTCTCATCTTCCACTCATTTCTTACTACTTTAAAAAAAAAGAATGATTTGAAACTTCAAACAGCCCACTTAAATTTCTCCCATCACCGCTTGGATAGTATGAGAGCTTGGTAAAGCGTGGGAAACCGTGACTCCCCTGTTTCTATATATATTTCTTCATGAAAGAATGCCATGACTTCTTCTTTTGTATGTGAATGAAAAGAAACCATTAAGGACAATGTTAACTTTTCACATTGAACTCTCACCCAACATATTGATTTGCCATTTACTTCCATCTCGAAAGGAATGCTTATATGGACAAGACTAAATGATTTGCTTTAGAAATGTATGGGCTTTGTGGACAATTCTTTAAGTACAAGCAAACTTGGTCACTTTAGTCCTAAAACTTTAGACAATATGGAATTTAATTCTCTTGCCACATGCCTTGTCATGTCTTAAACAAGCCCTTTGGATAAAACTATGTATTTTGACCATACAGCGGTTGGGCTATTTATTATGCGTACGGTCTAAAATCATGCATCCACTCTTTGCACCAATTCACTCTCAATAATGACCAAATGACTTGTAGCATACACTTGGAATACCACCAGGATTCAAAATTGGAATATGACTTCAGATGAACAATTTTTCTCTTGACCTTAAACAAGTTTATAAGGGCACACAAAACTCTCATAACCTAAATTATAGAGGATCGTGACTAGAGTCCAGATAATCACCCACAGAGCTTAGTATGGAAAAGGTGAGGAAAGGGTGGGACAAATTTAGGGTGTGACAGATGCCCCTATCACTCCGGCCACTACCATCAAAAGGATGGTAGAGCAAAACACACTATCGCACAATCTGACATCACTCAGGATGACAAACCCCCCACCAAAAGAATGATGGAGCGAAACACAAACAATATCGCACAATCTATCATTAATGACTATGATAGACCCCCCACCAAAAGGATGACGGAGTGAACTCACACTAAACACATCGCACAATCTATCATTAATGACTATGATAGACCCCTCACCAAAAGGATGACGGAGCGAAACACACGCCAAACGATATCGCACAATCTATCATTAATGACCATGATAGACCCCCCACCAAAAGGATGACGGAGCAAAACACAAATAAACACATTGCACAATCTATCATTAATGACCATGATAGACCCCCCACCAAAAGGATGACGGAGCGAAACACACACCAAACATATCGCACAATCTATTATTAATGACCATGATAGACCCCCCACCAAAAGAATGACGGAGCGAAACACAAAACACATCGCACAATCTATCATTAATGACCATGATAGACCCCCCACCAAAAGGATGACGGAGCGAAACACACACCAGTCACTACCACCAAAAGGATGATAGAACAAACACTATCGCATAATCTGACCCCAATCCAAGTGACAGACCCCCCACCAAAAGGATGACGGAGCGAAACACACACCAGTCACTACCACCAAAAGGATGATAGGACAAACACAAATTGAAGGCTACCAACACCAAAAGGATGCAGGCTAGGTTAAACTGACGAAGTTCGACTATCACCAAAAGGATGATAGTAAGGCAATTGACAATGGTCACGCTTACTGGATACAACTCATTAGGGAACACCTAAGAGGAAGATTGAATTGAAATGAGTCAACGGGGTACACCCACCGTCTTGTTTGGAGATCATAGTTATGCGAAATGATTTCATGGTTACGCCCATGAATTCCGAAGAGGATGCCCCTGACTGGGCTGAGTTTGTCTTGATGTCTTGGTTTACTCAACAAAAGGTTGAACAACTTCGTGGGGAGCGCCCACGGTTTTGCTGAAGATGCCCCTGCTCGGGTTGGATCTTGTACTGGACTTCTTGGATTTGCCCAACAAAAAGGTTGAACAACTTCGTGGAGAACGCCCACGGTCTTGAATGGTATGCCCCTGGCTGGGATGTATATTAACTTGAAGATCTGATCAACCACGAGGTTGAAATACGTCATGGGAAATACCCATGGTCTTGAAAAGAATGTCCCTGACTAGGCTGAATCTTGCTTTGAATATTTTGAAATTTTGTGGGAGAAACCCACGATTGCAGAAGATTGCCCCTGACTGGGCTGATGATTGCTTTGAAGCTCTTGAAAATCGTGGGACAAACCCATAATCTTGCAAAAATGTCCCTGATTGGGCTGATGATTGTTTTGAAGATGTTGTTGAAGATGCCCCTGATTGGGTTGATGATGGTCTTGGAAACCTTCAAGATTGATCCTGGACCTTGACTTGCATATATGAATGCTGGATGATAAATGATATTCTATATGAGTGGAAGTGCAAATGCAAATGCTGACACGCGGAGATGCAAGAGCTGGGGAAGTAAGGTATGATTGGAGCCTGTATATGATGCAGGATACTTATGATAGTAAATGCCATGCGTATGATGCACATGATTGTAGACAGGTAGTTAGAAATGTAGGGAGACGCCAGCATGGTGGATCTTTTGGTAATTGCCAATGCGAATTGGACTTCGGGTGGTGGGAGGGATTGACTTCCTCGACACGCAGTTGGTTGGAGACGCCATGACCAAACCAGACGAAGATACTATATGCCCCAAGTCTGGGTACTAGGTGATTTGTCGTGAATTTGCTTCAGAGAAGGTTGAAACTCTGCTCGTTGGTCAGGACGACCTGGTCTTGCCCCAGTTCGAACATGGCAATGGTCTGCCCCAGATTAACCAGTTCTGACATATGGAAGTTGAACTCGGATGACTTGCCCCTGCTCGAGCTGTTAAGTGATTTGCCCCAGCCTGTGGGTTCTGAGGTAGTCTTGCTTCGTGTCAGCCACTGAAAGTCAAGTTCCTCCTTAATTGCCCCCTCGTTGAGATGTCTTTGAATACCTAGCACTGATTTGCAATTAAAATTGTACATTCACAAATGGTAATAATTAATGCAAAGTTCGATGCAAGTTTGAAAAAGTATCGTTTATTTGAAAGTGTTGTGGTAGTGAGACAAATGGACAGCTAGCCCAAACGTTGTGCTAACTTTGATTGGTGTAAAAGATATTGCAAGGATAATGACACCAATGCTGATGATTAACAATCATGTGAGGAGTCAGGTTACGCAACCTTGCAATAGTATGCTTTCGGAATAAACCTCGCCTCAATTAGGTCTTTCGAGGGTTGTAACGTGGTCTGGTTCACGGTTATGAAACAAAGGATATTAGGCTCAAAGTATGATTTGTACCCACCCCTTCTTCCTAATGATCTCCAGTCCTACGTTCAATTAATTCTACACTTGTCTGGACGGTGTAAGCTTGAAGGTTCAAGGTTTGCTCGACGTGGCAGTCACCTTATTTTGATGGATGCTAGTGCCCCTTTGATCTGGGTGGCCACTGAATCTTTTTTTGTTTTTGTTGAGGATTTCGGGGTCCTCTTTTGCTTTTGTTTTGATCCCTAACTTTTGCATGGATTGACTTTGCTTGTCAGATCCATCGGGATTGCCTTGATTTTGCCTAAGTCCCCTCTAAGGTGTTTGACTTAGCAGGCTTTTGATGTTTTTTTTTGGATTTTGTTGGAAGGTTGTGACTGCCATGCTATCGGTCATTAAAGAACAACTGTCTTCTGGATTTTGCTTTGTTAATTCGAGTGCGGAGTTGGATTAACTGAACACTACCCTGCCCCATGTTGAGTATGAAAGGTTTGAATATCCGAAGGAAACTGCTACTTCTAGGCTCGAAGTGGTTTTCTAGGGACTAACTCCTTATATCTCCACTGTTTGGGGAACTAAAGCAATGCCTGTACATCATTGACGAGATTCTATCTGAAAGCATATGAGTTTGCAATTATGGGTATCTTGTTTTCATCATCCTCCCTCAAATCAAGCTAAACAACAGTGAATAGAGTGGAGTGAATAAATGTGTCGGTGATAAGTGAAAAATGAGTGAATACGACATAACTAATTCAAAACATGCATAAACGATACATTAATGAAAACCAAATACGAATGGCAATTGTTCAAAGCATACAATACTTAAACAAATAAAGACAAAATATAAGAACTGCGAATAATGAAATGGCAACATGACTGCCTTCTTCGGGGAATGAACTTGACTGGAATTGATTGTTGGCACTAGTTGACTGGTGGCATCGGATTGTTGATGATATTTGGAGACTTCCCATTGAAGTTGATAGCATCCCTGTCGATCATGTCTTGAATTATGTGCTTGAAAGCCCTGTGTTGCACCCTAAAATTTGCCCAACCTTATTCACTTGGTTTATGTTTCAATATCATTAGCATTTGCATATAGAGTCATGTACATAGACTAACCATCTGCATAGCATAAGCATAGCAAGTCATTCAACAGGGGACCAATCATTATTCTCATCTCTAGAGGCCTATCAAGAGGTTATTATCCCAATCCAATCTCATTCAAGTCATCAGGAAAGAATTTGAAAGCAAAGAGTTCAGCAGATCAAGCCTTGAGTCCATCTCCTAGCTGAGGGTATCTGAGGATCAACAAGAGGGTTGTGAGGTGTGAGTTGAAGGCATGGAGAGTATCTAGACATTATGAGAGACTTAGAAAGTCATTTGGAGAAGGAGACAAGTCATTGATGAGAGCACAAGAGCTATAACTGAAGGCAGTCAACTAGGGTTTCATCTGGGTCAACCCTAGGTCAACCCTAGGTCAATTGACTGATTTAAGGGGCATTCAAGTCTAGTGGAGAGATGTGGGGTTCATCATGGGACATATGAAGAAGGATATGGAGATATGCCAAGGAGAATTCAAGAGGAATCAAGGAGAAGAGGAGTTTCTAAATTAGGGTTTCTGTGTAAAATCCCCTAGTTTAGGTCAAATTTCCAAGCAAGATAAGTCAAAATGCTAGTTTCAAATGGCTTCTTGGCCAACATGAAACTTGTAGAGGATCTCAAGAACTTTAATTTGAGTGGTGGAAGACATCAAGGAGATTTATAGAACTCAAGTTATGGTCCTTGCAAGTTACAGGTCATCTGAGGTGTCTGAACTTTTGTCTGTGAAAGTGACTTGACTTCCAAGCAAGTTTTACCCCTCAAGGATATTTCAAATGAATTCTTGGTAAACATAAGAATTGTTCCTCATTGTCTTAGCTTTCTAGAATGGTATAGTATGCCTTCATATGATGTGTGGAACTCAACTTATGGTCTTGGCAAGCAAAGGGTATTTTGGGCATTTGTGAATTACAGGTCATTTTAACCTATGTCCAAAACTCATACAAGGAGGCCTCAAATGGAAAAACTTACAACATCAAACTTGCTCCAAATGGGATTTTAAGTCTAGAAAGAAGGTCACAAATTGTTGGAAAAGCTCATAACATGGAGTTGCATGATTGGTCCAAATTTGAACTAAAATGGCTTATAATTTGAATAAAGTCAAAATGAAAAATGGTTTGGGAGATTTATAAGTCCAAATGGAGACTTCCAATATATGATTTTGAATGGAAAAGACATTCTAAAGACAATGGTTCAAACACTTTTTTGAGTTTAGTGGAAGATTTCAAAGTTATTCTTGGTTGCTTGCATTTTAAGAAACATAGCCAAAATGAATCAAAGTTGGAAGGCAAGGGAATGTGTAAGATGGATCTAGAATGTTCATGTGAGCCCTATATATTCATGAAATGAAGATTGATCAAGGGTTGGATCCATTTTTCACAAAAATCTCCCAAATTCTCTCATTCTTTTCTCATTGCAATTTCACTTCAATCTCACAAAATCTTCATCAATTTTCATCCACATCAATTCAATCTCATTCAATCATCATCCTGGATCATAATTGAAGCAAAGATTTGGTGGTTAGAATCCATTTTCGTGCACTTTCTTCAAGAACATACAAGCTGCAAATTCAGTTGTAGATCAAGATCCAAGCCAAGTTTCATTCAAGTGTTGCATACAGAAGCAAGAGCTTCACTCACTGATCAAGATCTGAGCATTGGTGTTGGTGGATTCACAAGTTTCCATAGCTGTCTTCAAGCTTTTGCACCAGGTGCGTTTTCATTCAAACAGCTTAATTCAGTTAGTTTAGCATAGATTTGTTAGTTTAGATATAATGTAGGATGTTAGTAGAGCAATTAGGATGAATTTGGAGTGGTTTGGTGATGATGATTAGCAGGTTGTAAAAGCTGTTAGGACCTAGAACTATTAGGTTAGTGCATTAGAATGTTAGGTTGTTAGCGCAGGATGATCACCATTATGCATAGATTAGGTTAGTGTAAGTTTGATTGAGAATTGCTGTGATGCATCTCAGAGTGTTTCCATGGTGACCAGAACTTGTTATGCTCGGGTTGAGTGGTTAGTTGAATTTCAAAGCAATCCAAGACCATAGGCTTGTAGAGGGAGAGATTTAGAACATTTTTCATGTTTATAGCATGGCGTTTCATGGATTGTAGAGCGAGAACAGATTGGTGGAAACTGGTGCGTGCATGAGCATTCATGGAGGCAAACCCTAATTCATTTGATCCATTGAGGAAGACGTAATCGTGGCCATCCATCGTGCCTTGGACCTTTGACTTGGAGAGTAATCCTAGGGCTGAGATTTGATTCAGAATTTGGAGGGAATTAGCTTGGTGCCAAACGCACCGTTTCATTAATTGAAACGGGCGGGCCTAAGATTGTTGATATTCCCACCCCCAGTGCATGAGCCCAAATCAGTTTGAACGTGAATCCTGTGCTTTTCTCACCCCCCAGCGTCCTTTTATTGTTTCATTAATTCTGAAATGTTTCTGGGCCTAAACCAATTCGCTAACCACACCCCCTGTCTGCCTGGCCCATCCAGATATCAACTGCGCGCGCCTGCTATTCAAACCCCCCTCCCTTTATTTCATTATTTTTCTTTTATATTCTTTAATTGTTCTTTATGCATTTTCATAAATTCATAATAAATGCATAAAAAATCATTTTCAATTCATTCTTTTTACCTCATTTTCATTAGGATGTCTAGAAAATTATAGGAAAATAAAATTGCATTTTCATTTTTATTTCATATTTTTTTCATATTTTCTAAATAAATGTCATTTTAAATAGCTTCATTTCATGCATGATTTTAATAATTTTGGTTCTATTAAATGCTTTCATATTTTTTGTTCATTCTTTTTATGTTGTTTAGATTAGATATTGAACTTGTAGAAACAATTTAGTTCCCATTTTTAGGAATTAATTTTAGGTGATTAATGTAGGCTTGAACAACATGAACCAAATTAGGGTTTTTAGGTGATGACTTAGGAGATTCAATTCATTTCCCTTAGGACTTAGGATTTAACTAGATTAGTTATGGGACTATAGGGGCTATGGGTAGTTATTAGATCCCCTTAGAAAAGTCAGGATTCCCCTACTGCTATTAATACTGTCTGTATATCTGATTGACTGGTGTGGTGTGCCCTCTGGGGATTATTGCTTGCTTGCTTGGGTATTGGGATTGTCTGGGGATTTGGGAGAGCTGAAGACTTGAGGAGATGAAGACCATTGGAGATTCAAAGATTGAAGATCAACTGCCAGAGTTGAAGAGGGGATTCTTGCTAGTAGCTGCTGAGGAGACTAGGGTTTAGGAGCTAGGCAGAGCTCTAGATTAGAAAGCTTGTTTCTCAAACATGGAATGCCTTGTTTGCATCCATCCTTTCTCTATGATTCAAAGTCTCTTTCAAATATCCACCTCCTTCCTTTGGAAGGATCAGTGAATATATTTGAAAGATAGAACTTTTGAGAGGAAACTTTCTGTTTAATGTTAACAGCTGATGAACCACCCTTGGTAGGTAATTAACTGTCTAACATTCATTCACTTCACTCTTGTGACTGATCCCTCATCCTGGAGGTTTGAGCATGAAGAAGAGCCATTGCAGATGGAAGATAGATGATCAAAGCCCTTATCTGAAGGTCATGAAGATGGATATTGATGCTTGTTGAAGCCCGTAGCTGATTGAAGATTACTTGAAGTCAGATGTTGAGTCAGAGCTGCTGAAGCTGCTTCTTTTTTGATGTATTTCATTTGCTGATGTATTGATTGGTTTTCTGGACTGTATTGTTTGCTGTTTACCCTGCTGGGTTGAAAGTGAAGCCTGTTCACTTTCGCCTATTGTTTTCTAGGTTCGAGGTTGAGTGGGACTCCCTTGCCTCGCTTGTACTGTTGCATCCATGCATTTTACTGCTTTACTGTATATATCTGATATTGTTTCTGTTTCTGCCTATCCCGTAGGATCTCTGTTTCTCTCTGTGCAAGAGAGGAGCATGATAGACACTAGGTCTTAACCCATGCATGATAACATTAGGTTAGTTTGATTCCCTTCGCAACCGTAGGTTAGAGTTCTATCTCTTTCTTTCTCAAAACAAACAGAAAAACACATAAAGATTTCAAACACAATAAAAGACACTTCTTCCGTAAAAGAATGTAAACTCATCAAAACGTCATTTTTGTCCGCCGTGGACTCTTAATCAGAAAACCTTTTTTCAGAAAGAATAAAATCAACCAAGACAAGCCTGTGTCTTCCGTGGCCCGAACTACGTTTGCTCTGATCTTCCATGCTGTGTGGAAGTACGTAGGCATAGGATGCGATATCCTAGCGAGCAACCTTCCCCTCCTTTCCCGTAGGTAGGCGAACTACGTTGACTCTGATTTCTCGTTCCAGACGGGAATACGTAGGCATAAAGTGCGATACTTTGCCGAGTCATTTTTATTTTCATTTTAGTTTCTTTTTCACCCTTGACCTATGGTTTAGATAGAATAACAATCCATACCCGAAAACAAGCGTGGATCCCGTCGAGTACGACGGACGTGAGGGGTGCTAATACCTTCCCCTTGCGTAACCGACTCCCGAATCCAGGTTTTGGTTGCGATGACCATACCTTTCCCGTGTTGTGCGAGGTTTACTCTGAGCGTTTCCTTTCCCTCCCGTGGGATAAATAACGCACGGTGGCGACTCTTCTGTTCAGCCGACGCCGATTTTCGCAGTAGCGACAGCTGGCGACTCTGCTGGGGATTCAACGTCCCCTGGCTGCTAAGGACTGCGATGGTTCTTATGCATTTGGGATCCAACGTCCCTTAAGAGAGTCAATCCTAGCGCTTGTTTTCCCGTCGAGGATTTTGTATGGATTTATATTTCTGACCTTTATTTTCAGCATTATATATATTGTTTATTATTGCTGTATTGGGGTGTGACGGGTGTTCTGATATTGAGTGAGAAGCCAGACCTGGGCTTGAGTGCACCTAGAATTAGCGTAGAAAGTAGTGGGCGCGTGCCGGCTTTGCCTGCATTAGTGTCTCATGAAATCTACACTCGGACGAGGTTCTTCTGGTTGGCTTCTTTTTCTACCCTTTGGGTCGAAGGGGTTGTTGGTCAGCTGAATTGTCGACTCCGGGAACCGATCATTTGGAAGTTGGCTGAGTGAGGCCTCTTCAGGATTTGATGATGCCACTCCTTTCTGGGAATCGTATCATCAACCCTGAAAGTCTGTGACGCCGACGACCGCATAGGATGCCGTACCTTGTGCCAGTTATAGGGCCACCCACCTGTGAGGGGATTTGGGGTTATGCAGGTAACCAGACCTTCAGATACCGGTTATTTCTTGATCAGAGATCCTGGTTATTTATGGAGAGTTATGAGGTCTGTCAGAGACCATTTGGAGATGTGTTCTGAGGTCTGTCAGAGACCATTTGGAGATGTGTTCTGAGGTCTGTCAGAGACCAATTAGAGATGTGATTTGAGGTCTACCAGAGACCAGTGGGAGTTATGGTTTGAGGCCTGTCAGAGACCAGTATTAGAGCTTTGTGTTAGGTCTATCTGAGACCAGGGTTTGATGACTTCTGGATGGTCTATCTGAGACCTTTCTTGATTGGGTTTAGGCTATTCAGCTGCAGCTTTGGTCCCTGTTGCATGTTACTTGCATTGCATTGCCTGCATATCCATTACCATTTGCATTTCACTAACGTGTGTCTGTGCTGCAGGTGCATTTGCATTTCCCTAGTTCTAGTGCCCGGACTTCTGAGTATTGATTATGGCTGGTTTGAGGAAAACAGTTGCGTATAAGCTGCCTTCACCTGATATTACTTCTTTGCTTGGTCTGATATCTCTTGCTGATGAGGAGGTTAGGAGAAGCTTCAGAATGAGCCATGGGAGATTACTGAGATTAGTCTGTAGGCCCACTGCTGATGAGATGAACGGGCTATACACCTTGATGCAGTTCTATGACCCCGCATTGAGATGCTTTACTTTTGCTGACTTCATTCTAGGGCCTACCATTGAGGAGTATGCGGAGTTTACTGAGCTTCCCGTGCAGAACAAGGTTCCCTTTATTCACTCTGCTGCTGAGCCCAAGTTGGAGGACTTAGCCAAAGCCTTGCATATGAACGCTGCAGATCTGTTATTGACTTCGTGGCTTGGGGTGTCAGGTTTCTCTCTGGATTTCTTAGTTGTCAAAGCTCGAGAGTACGCCAAGAACGGTTGTTGGGTGGTTTTCAATGCTATTCTGGCTTTATGCATCTATGGAATTGTGCTGTTTCCTAACTTGCCCAACTTTGTGGATTTGGATGCCTTCTATCTGTTTGCTGCAGGCAACCCAGTGCCAATGTTGATCGGAGACTTCTATCATTCATTGCACTATAAGAACGAAAACCGAAGGGGGAAAGTTGTTTACTGCTGTACTCCTCTATTGAATATGTGGTTCAAAAGTCATCTCCCCATGAAGGGACCCTTTGCAGATAGTGCAACCTCAGCCAGTTGGTCAGAACGCCTGATGAGGCTATCTTCCGAAGACGTTGTATGGTTTGATAGAGATCTGCTGGGATCCGAGCTTATCTTCAGCTGTTCTGGGTACCCTAATCTGCCGCTGATAGGAAGAAAAGGGTGTATCAATTACAACCCTTCTCTATTCATTCGCCAGTTCGGATACGCACTGAAGAATCCACCTCAGGAGGAAGAAGTACAGGAATCTCTGTACTTCACAGGGGATTTGAAGGGGGAGTTATTAGCCAAGCTGCAACATGCCTGGACGCGTATTAACCGCCGAGGGAAGCCGTTGTTAGGAAAGAATGATTGCCAGGCCTATGCACCTTATAGAGTTTGGATTCAGGAGAGAGCAAGTCAGTTATTAATGCCATTTCCAGCTGCACCCGTCATTGTTCCTATTCCGGCAGAAGAGCCAACTACTGTTTCTAGGGAAGTCTATGAGCAAGTTGTGAGAGAAAAAGAAGCCTTGATGAAGGTCAACGAAGGGTTAGAGCAAGAGCTAGCTCAAGCACGCAGCGAGAAAAACAAGGCTGTATATGCTTTCCAACAACAGATCGAGCTGGTAAACAGGTTAGGAGCTGAGTTGACCGAAGAAAAGAAAAAGCGTGAACGTCTGGGGCAAGAGTTCAGAAGCTCCCATGACATGCTGGAAGCCAAAAAGAAGGCGCTCGACGCAGCGCACCGAGAGATATCTTCTTGCAATAAGACTTGGAATGCTACACTCACCAACAATAAGAAGAGGGAAGATAAGCTGAAGCAGCAAATTTCCGACCTCGAAGAGAAGTTGAAGTCTAGCATCAAGAAGTGTGAGGAGGAAGTGATGACCCGGCATAGTGTCCAGCATGCACTAAACAAGGCAATCAAGTCCAGAGATGAAGCAGTGTCTCAGAAGCGAAAGCTAGAAGATTGCTTCGGAGAAGCAACATGGGAAGAAACTGCTGAAGACGTACGCCGTGTCCTTAAGAGGAGAAACCAGCTTGTTGAAGGGCTGCTTGATTGACCAAGCCATCCGGAGACCAAGAAGTTGATAGAAGAGTACCAGACTTTTGGGAGGATTTGATCATTTCATGTAGTAACTTGTATGCTTTATTTGCATAGTGCTGACCATCACCAGGATTGTTGGTTGAGGTCATGCCTTTTTGTACTCTCAGCGATATTGTACCCTGGGCTTATTGATTCTCTCTGCAATATATGAGGCTTTCTATGATTCAGCTCCGATATTTCTATTGTCAACACTATCACTGCACCGGCACCTTCGCACTAGAACTGGGGGAATGAACTTCCCTAATGCACAGACACATTGCATTGCATTCATATTCATATTGCATTACAGGTAATCTTTGAATGGTGTCTTATTTCCTGCTCTGTACCAGGTACTTACCAGGATTCCAGATCAACATCCGCACCGCTATTCTACACGCTCCAATTGTCGGAAAATCATGGACCAAATGCAGAACGAGATGCAAGATGTGCGCGAGAAGCTCGCCCTCTTCATGCAGACTATGGAAGCTATAGCAAAAGGGCAGGAGAACTTGCAGGCCATGGTCCAGCCTCTGTTGGCTCGCAACGCTGGTCATGGTAATGAAGATCATCAGTCTGTCCGGGTTGATACTGCTCATGGAGACGGCACTCCCACGCCAGTGGCTCCGCCCGTAGTCAATATGCCTGCTGCTAATGTCAACAACGCTACCGCTGCTGTGAATGGTAACGTCGGAGTGGGGAATGAGACTGCTGTCCATAATGCTGGGCTGGGTGATGTCAATTTGGCAGATAATCTAGGAGGCAATGGCTTTGTCAATACTGGGTTCGGATTCAACGATCAGGGGTTCGATAACACTGGGAAGTATGGTTTTAATGCTCAAGGCTTTGGGCAAGACGGTTATGGTATGGTCAATCAGGGTTACGGAGGCTTTGGAAACGGAAATGGTACTGGATTTATGGTTGTTGGTCCTGCTGGAGGTGTTCAAGGGTACGGCAACAGAGGCCGAGGTCCGGGGATGAATCAGATCAGAGCTGGACGTAATAATGCATATGATGGGTACGGGGCTGGCAATGGTATGTGGCAAGAGGATCAGCAGGAAGACGCCTTCTCCGGAGGAGGTTTTGAAGGGCCGATGGATGATTCCCAAAAGATTAGAATGCTGGAAGAGCAGATGAAGGGAGTCTTAAATCAAAGTGCTGTGGGATTGGACATGGCAACCATGGGCTTGGTACCTGGCCTGAGGGTGCCAATTAAATTCAAAGCGCCTGCGTTCGATAAGTACAAAGGAGACACATGTCCGAAAGTGCATGTACGAGCTTATTACAGAAAGATGTCTGCATACTCCACTGATGAAAGAATGCTAATGCATTTCTTTCAGGATAGTCTGTCGGGCCCTTCCCTAGAGTGGTACATGGGGTTGGAGCCAACTGATATCAAGACATGGAAGCAATTAGCAGAGGCATTTGTAGCCCATTACAAGTATAACAGCGACCTGGCGCCCAATCGGGTCCAGTTGGCCGGGCTGTCGCAGAAGAAGGGGGAGAGTTTTAAAGAGTACGCGCAAAGGTGGCGCGATATGGCTGCCAGGGTCCGTCCTCCTGTGGAAGATAAGGAAATGAATGACATGTTTGTCGGCACATTCACCGGGCTGTTTCATGATATGCTGTTTCATACGTCTCTGGCCAGTTTCTCAGACCTGATTCTGATGGGGGAAAAGATTGAGCGTAACATTAAGCAAGGAAAGTTCCAAGTCGAGGAATCAACTGCATCTGGCAGTAATAGGAAAGCTTATGGTGGGCGCCGTCAGGGCGAGGCAAGCGCGGTATTTGGAGGCCGAGGCCGAGGCCGAGGCAGGGGAAGAGGTCAATATCGTCAGCCGCAGCAGGTGTCGAGTGTTACTATCCCATATCAACAACAACCAATCCAGCAACAACAACTGGTTCAGCAGCAACCAATGCCACAGCAGCAGCAGCCTCAGCAGGGGGCACAGCAAGTTCAGCGGAGATTCCAGGGTAGTAAGCCGAGAAGAGTGTTTGAGAAGCCTCCCTCTACCTATGCTGATTTATTGCAGACATTGTTGGGATTGAATCTGGTAGAGAAAAGAACTCTGGCGCCGATAACGGGAGCTCCCCCGTTCGGCTATGATGCAAATAGACACTGTGAGTTTCATTCTGGGGCCCCGGGTCACGATATAGAAGGTTGCCATGCTTTTAAGCACGTTGTGCAGGATCTCTTAGACAACAAGACTATCAATTTCGGAACGGCCGGTCCGAATATAGTCCAGAAACCCATGCCTAATCATGGGGCGAACGCCGTGCTGACTGAGGAAGGTCTGAATCTTATCATGAATGTTGAAGATTTAAAGACGCCGCTGAGCGAGATAAAGAGTCGACTGCTCCAAGGAGGTGTTTACCCAGGATGTAACGAGTATTGCTTAGATTGTTGGACCCTAGCTGGGGGGTGTGAGGATTTGAAGAAAGGCATTCAGGCTTTAATTGATGAAGGTGTATTGCAGTTTGATCGAGCGGCAACTGATGAGCCTGCAGGGGCAGTAATGGATAATCAGAGTGATGTGGCCACGGTAACGATTCCGCGGAAGACGATCACTATTGCAGCACCAGCTCAGCGACCACCGATTACCATAACTAAGGCCGGGCCAATCCCGTATGAGAACACGAAAGCAGTCCCATGGTCCTATGGGCTAGAGGTGTATTGTGACGGGATAAAAATTGATGTTAACAAGCAGCCAGTGGAGATTGTGGATAATGTTGTTGGTTCAGGAGGCATGACGAGGAGTGGCAGGATCTTTATATCTCCTGAAGTGGAGGCTGAAAGACTAGCGAAAGGAAAGGGGAAAGCGGTTGAAAATGTTCCGGTTCAAGCAAGTGAAAAAGAAGCAGCATCGAAGGATGTAGAAGAATTCATGCGCTTAATTCGAAAAAGTGACTATAAGATTGTGGAACATCTGCAGCAGACACCGTCCAAAATATCTATCTTGTCATTGCTGTTGTGTTCAGAAGCTCACAGAAACGCTTTGCTGAAAGTCCTGGACACTTCTTTTGTACCCAGGACGTCTCCGTAAATCAGCTAGAAGGAGTATTGGCACATGTGAATGCAGGCCACAGTCTGGGTTTTACCGATTTTGACTTGACTCCGAAAGGGAGAGACCATAATATGGCATTACACGTATCTGTTGAGTGTAGGGGATCAGTAATGTCGCACGTATTGGTTGACACCGGATCATCTTTGAATGTGCTGCCCAAGAAGGCGATGATGAAGCTGGATGTTCGAGGGATTTTGTGTACACCCAGTGATTTGGTAGTCAGAGCATTTGACGGCACGCGGAGAACAGTCTTCGGATCGATTACCTTGCCTCTGCAAGTGGGGCCGGAAGTGTTTGCAACTGAATTTTATATCATGGATATACAGCCTGCGTACAGCTGCTTGCTTGGAAGACCCTGGATTCATGGGGCAGGGGCAGTCACGTCTACCCTGCATCAGAAGTTAAAGTATATGGTCGGAGACAGCGTAGTCACCGTGTGCGGAGAAGAGGACATCCTGGTCAGCCATCTATCTTCGTTTAAATATGTGGAAGTCGACGGGGAGATCCACGAGACACCGTGCCAGGCATTCGAAGGTTTGCGCATCAAGGACAAAGGTCCCGGGCCGAGCAAAGTGCCAGAGATAGCTGTCTCATCGTATAAGGAAGCTCAAGCTCTAGTGGAAGCAGGAGAAGCAAAGGGCTGGGGCAAAGTGCTAGACATTCCTGTGAAGATGGACCGGTTCGGGCTGGGGTACCGACCGTCGTCATCAACTCCTTCCGTGGGGGCTCCCCATTTCAGAAAGTCAATCACCATCTCTGCCAGTGGAGTATGTCATGAAACTGTCAATGCTGCTTCAGAGTCCGATGAAGGAGACAGCGACTGTGATATGGATGCCTGGATTCAGCCAAGCACGCCAGGACAAGGACTGTGCAACTGGTCTATTCAGGAGCTTGTTCCTGTGACTTTTAAACAGTAATGCTTTGCTTTATTAATTGTTGAATAATCTGATGTCTTGCCCGGGGCATCAGGATTTGCTGAGGGCTGTGTTGTTATAAACATTGCGTGTTAATCATTAAATAAATGGCGTTTTTTTCATGTGCAAATACCGTAATCCCTGTCTTTCCTGTTTTATATTCTTCAACAAAATGGCAACGTGGTTATTCGCTTTATACGCATTTTGAAGCACTTAACCATTCCTTTTGCAGGATAACATTTTCAGATGACATCCTTGAACCACCTATGACTCGTCCCGACTTCGAGCACCCGGTATTCCAGACCGAAGAAGAGGTTGTCGAAGATAGCGACGTTCCTGAAGAACTGTCTTGGTTAGTGAAGCAAGAGGAAAGAGCCATTCTGCCTCACGACGAGGTCATCGAAATTATCAATTTGGGGTCGGAAGGGGTTGAGAAAAATATTCGTATTGGAGCCGCACTGCAGAGTGATATCAAGCGAAGACTGATTGAAATGCTCCGAGAGTATAATGATGTATTCGCTTGGTCATATGAAGATATGCCAGGACTCGATACAGATATGGTTGTGCATCGCCTGCCACTGAAAGAAGATTGCCCGCCGGTCAAACAAAAGCTTCGCAGAACACGACCAGATATGGCAATGAAGATCAAAGAGGAGGTGCAGAAACAGTGGGACACTGGTTTCCTGGCTGTGACAAAGTATCCTTCATGGGTTGCCAACATCGTACCAGTGCCAAAGAAAGATGGCAAGGTTCGGATGTGCGTGGATTATAGAGATTTGAATAAGGCAAGCCCAAAAGACGATTTTCCACTTCCTCACATTGACGTGTTAGTCGATAATACTGCTCAGTACTCCGTATTCTCCTTCATGGATGGCTTTTCAGGCTACAATCAAATTAAAATGGCGCCAGAGGATATGGAGAAGACTACTTTCATAACGCCTTGGGGAACATTTTGCTACAAAGTGATGCCCTTTGGTTTGAAAAATGCTGGGGCAACGTATCAGCGTGCGATGACGACTCTTTTTCATGACATGATGCATAAAGAGATCGAAGTTTATGTTGACGATATGATTGCCAAATCCCAGACGGAGGAAGAGCATCTGGTGAATCTGCTGAAGTTGTTTAAAAGACTTAGGAAGTTCAGGCTGAGGCTGAACCCTAATAAATGCACCTTCGGGGTGAGATCGGGTAAACTGCTGGGGTTTATCGTAAGCGAAAGAGGAATAGAGGTCGATCCTGCTAAAATAAAGGCGATTCAAGAAATGCCGACGCCTAAAACAGAGAAAGAGGTGCGCGGGTTTTTGGGGAGATTGAACTACATTGCCCGGTTCATATCTCACCTAACGGCCACGTGTGAACCATTATTCAAGCTGTTAAAGAAAGATCAAGCTGTAACGTGGAACGAAAATTGTCAAAAGGCGTTCGATAAAATAAAGAAGTATCTGCAGGAGCCTCCCATTCTGATACCCCCAGTGGCAGGTAGACCCTTGATAATGTATTTGACGGTTCTTGAGGGAAGCATGGGTTGTGTTCTCGGTCAACACGACGAGACGGGGAGAAAAGAGCATGCGATCTATTACTTGAGTAAGAAATTTACAGACTGTGAATCTTGGTACTCAATGCTGGAGAAAACTTGTTGCGCGCTAGCCTGGGCCGCCAAGCGTTTGAGGCAGTACATGCTGAATCATACAACCATGCTCATCTCGAAGATGGATCCAATCAAATATATATTCGAAAAGCAGGCGTTGTCAGGTAGAATTGCCCGGTGGCAGATGGTCTTGACTGAATATGATATTCAATACGTCTCGCAAAAGGCTATAAAGGGGAGTGTGTTGTCTGAGTATCTGGCGGAGCAGCCTATTGAAGAGTACCAATCGATGAGATTTGATTTTCCTGACGAGGATATCATGTACTTAAAGATGAAGGATTGTGAAGAGCCGTTGCCAGACGAGGGACCAGAGTTGGGGTCCAAATGGAAGATGATATTTGACGGAGCTGTGAATGCTTACGGTAGCGGAATAGGGGCAATCATCACTACGCCACACGGGTCGCACATCCCGTTTACTGCCCGATTGACCTTTGCCGTTACCAACAATGAGGCCGAATACGAAGCTTGTATAATGGGGCTTGAGGAAGCCATTGATTTGCGAATCAAACATCTAGACGTATACAGAGACTCAGCTCTGGTAGTGAATCAGATCAAAGGGGAATGGGAGACACGTCGGCCCAACTTGATACATTACATGAATTATGCAAGGAGATTGTTGCCTTTCTTCGACAAGGTTGAATTGCATCACGTACCGCGGGCAGAAAATCAAATGGCTGACGCCCTCGCCACTTTGTCTTCCATGTACAAAGTCAACTTCTGGAACGAAGCTCCCCAAATCACTATCTCTCCGTTGGACAGGCCAGCTTATGTATTTGCTATTGATGAAGCGTCTGATGACAAACCGTGGTATTTTGATATCCTTAATTTCCTGAAGAATAAAGAGTATCCGGCTGGGGCATCCAGTCAAGATCAGAAGACTCTTAGGAGATTAGCGGGTAATTTCTATTTGAATCCAGATGGCGTCTTGTACAGAAGGAACCACGATTTGGTGTTGTTGCGTTGTGTAGACGAGAAAGAGGCAAAGTTGCTCATGGAGGAAATACACGAAGGTACCTTTGGTACGCATGCTGGTGGGCATGCTATGACGAGAAAACTGCTGCGGGCAGGTTACTTTTGGCTGACGATGGAAACTGATTGTTTCAAGTTCGCGAGGAAGTGTCACAAGTGCCAAATCTATGCTGATAAGATACACGTGCCTCCGAGTCCTCTAAATGTGATGTCATCTCCATGGCCATTCTCGATGTGGGGAATCGATATGATTGGAAAGATCGAGCCGACGGCTTCTAACGGGCATCGGTTCATCCTAGTAGCAATCGATTATTTCACCAAGTGGGTGGAAGCGGCGTCTTACGCGAATGTAACGAAGCAAGTGGTGGCCAGATTCATCAAGAGAGATATCATTTGCCGATACGGGATCCCCGAGCGGATAATCACGGATAATGGTTCAAACCTGAACAACAAAATGATGAAGGAGCTCTGTCAGAATTTCAAGATCGAACATCACAACTCCTCCCCTTACCGACCCAAGATGAATGGCGCTGTTGAGGCGGCCAATAAAAATATCAAGAAAATTGTTCAGAAAATGGTGGTGACTTATAAAGATTGGCATGAAATGCTACCTTTCGCTTTGCACGGTTATCGTACGACGGTACGCACATCAACCGGGGCAACTCCGTTCTCGTTGGTATACGGAATGGAAGCGGTATTACCATTAGAGGTTGAGATCCCTTCTCTGAGGGTATTGCGAGATGTTCAGCTGGACGAGGCAGAATGGGTAACGAATAGATTGAACCAACTGAGTTTAATGGATGAGAAGAGGCTAGCTTCTCTGGCATACGGTCGTTTGTACCAAAGACGAATGAAGAAAGCGTACGACAAGAAGATACTTCCGCGAAGCTTTCAGACGGGCGACCTTGTGCTGAAAAGGATTCTCCCGCCGCAAGCAGATCACAGGGGCAAGTGGACCCCCAACTACGAAGGGCCATACGTTGTCAGTAAGGTCTTTTCAGGAGGAGCGTTGTTATTGTCCACCATGGACGGAGAAGACTTTGCGTCACCTGTGAATTCGGACGCAGTTAAAAAATACTTTGCTTAAAATAGACCCGCTGGACAGAAAAAGAGAGTCCAGGCAAAAATGGGGCATCCTGGCGAACCAAAAACAGAATGAAAGGTTCGGGCAAAAGTTAGGGATAAAATTGAAAAATGTACACCCGCGAAGTTGAAAACCTACACTGGGCGGCTTCGGCAAAAAAGGGGTATCCCGGTGAACTGAAAACCCGTAAAGGGCGGTTCACGCAAAAGTTAGGGATTTGAAAAGCAAACGACTGCGGTCCGAAGTTGATAATTGCAATAAGCATCAATGCGGGAGAATACAGTTGAGGAGCCAGTTATCGGATACAATCTCTTCAGAAGTAGGGATACTGGGAAAAGCATTAGAGTCGGACGAGTCATGGGAGGATCAGTTCGTGGTGTTCATCTGCATCCAGTTGCCGACATGTGTACAAATTTAAGTTGTCAATACTTGCATACTTATGTATTTGCTTTGCGTAGCTTCCTCTTTTCAGGAGTTACATCCTGTGTACAAAAAACTCCGCCCATTCAGGGGCCCAATCAATGAAAATACGTTATTCAGTACTTGACACTGTTCTTTACTGTTTTGTGCATGATAAAACGCCTAAGTTTATTGAAGCTAGCATGAGTATAACGTTACTGGCCCTTGCCAACAATTGTTAAAGCTTTGAATTGACTGAGTGTAACGTCACTAACCTGAATTGATTTGATTGCATAGGCTTGTCGTGTCTTGTTTGTGTTGTTACAGGTTTCATAGCCATACGAGGAAGATGATCAAAAGATTGCGATAACGAAAGACTCAGTCTTCATGCAGGTCATGCGTGTTCTTCCTGAAGAAGGATAGAATTTCCCAGCTAGCCGTGGCTTATCCAAAGGACGTGCTCCAGAAAAGTTATTCGTCCTCAAGAGAGTTCGTCGATTCCAAGATCGTAAGGCTGTATTCAGACAGGTTCATCTTTCCCCGCAGGGTTATGCGCTCTCCCCCAGCGGAATCAGTTAATTTTCCCCGAGAGAATCATCCCATCCCCAGCGGAATTCTCTTTGCAAGCGTTCTCATTCCTTCCAGTGGAATTCGAAGATCAAGACTCTCCCCAGCAGAGTTGGTGGTGGTTCCTGTCATTTATTTTGTCGGAGATACTGTGTGATATCAGTTCACGTTCCAGCAGAAAGTCCAATCGTACTATGCGCATCTGCTATTCCCCAGCAAAGTTATATTCCCCAGCAGGGGGTTACCTCAACAAGGTGTTTGATTTGAGTTCCCAATTTCCCAGCAGGGTTGACGTCACCCTTCCAGCATTTATTTTGGCTGGAATAATTCTGTAGCATCTGGCTATCCCCGGCGGAGTCGGCATTATCCTTCCGGCATTTATTTTGCTGAAGCAGTTTCTGTACTCTAGCAGTTCAGGTAGAGAGAGTTCTTGCTCAAATGAACAATCAAACACTCAAGATCTCGGCATGAGATATTCAATGATAATGTCAGTTTCGGCAGTATTCCCCCACAGAGTTAGCATGATGAGATTCTCTTTGTCTCTAACAGAGTCATTTATGCAAATGTCTCTTATTTTCCCCGCCAGAGTTGCCAGGATAAGTTTCTCTTTGTTCCCAGGCAGAATCAGTTGTCATCAAGGGTTCCATGAATCAGAATTTCAGAGGCCACTGTCGGTTATCAGAACAGGCGTCCGATGGTTGGTTTTCAGACATCCCCAGTAGAGTTCGTCTCAAAGTCGCTGTCACGTCAGTGCTAAGAAGTTTGTGGGGAAGGATCATTGGAGAACTAAGTCCTGACGCGGACAATTTATTCCTATATTGACGGGATTTCTTCAGAAGCGGGCGTCCTAACGTGGACAGGTTTATTTCCCTGGATTGGTGAGGTGTGTTAGTCCTATCGTGGGCAGATTCGGTTTTTCGAAATTAGTGGAATGGGAGGTCATGACGTTGACAAAAGTGATTACTCTTTGTGTTGGTGTCCTGACGTGGACCAGTTCCTCTCAGCAGTTATCTTTCTTTGCGTTGGCAAATCATGGGTCCTGACGTGGACAGATCAGACGAGGGTGTGAGTCCTTACGTGGACAAGTCTTATTTCCTCAGCGGGTCGAAGACGCCTGAGTCCTAACGTGGACAAATCAAGACGAGATCGGTGTCCTGACGTGGACGAGTCAAAGAAATTATTATTCCTAACGTGGAGAAGTGGGTCCTAACGTGGACGATGTAGTCCTTACGCGGACGTATCAAAAGAGGAGAGTCCTTACGTGGACAGGTTAAGACGGCATTCCTTACGTGGAAAAATGAGTCCTGATGCGGACAAATTGGAAAGAAGTTGGTATTCCTTACGTGGAAAAGATCAGAGTCCTTACGTGGACATATCAAGAGCATCCCTTGCGGGGAAGAAGATGGTTTCCTTACGTGGAAAGACGAGTTTATTCCTTACGTGGAAAGATTGGGTCCTCACGCGGACATATCAAGAGTGATTCCTGACGTGGAAAGAATGAGTCCTGACGCGGACAGATCAAAGAAGATATTCCTAACGTGAAAGAGGAAGATTCACTCCTTACGTGAAAAAATTGGGGTCCTTACGCGGACATATTCGAGAAAAGTTGATTCCTGACGTGGAAGAATGATGTGCTCCTTACGTGGAAAGTTGAGTCCTAACGTGGACGGGTTCAGAACCAAAATGGGATTCCTTGCGTGGAAAGATTGGAGTCCTGACGCGAACATGTCAAGTGGTATTGGAGTCCTTACGTGGACAGATTGATATAGTTCTCCTTATGCGGAATGAAGATCGGTTCCTGACGTGGAAAGATGAAAGGGTTAGTCCTGACGTGGACAGATACAGAAGAAATGTTTCCTAACGTGAATGATGTTATTCCTAACGAGGACAGGTGTTACTCCTAACGTGGAAGAGTGTTATTCCTAACGTGGACGATTCAGTTTATGGAAATGCAGACGAATTATCCCCAGCAGAGTTGCCGAGATTTTTCTGGGTTAACAGCAAGCGGAGTCCTAACGTGGACAGGTTTTAGTTGAGATTTCTTCGTATTGATGACAGACAGAGTCCTAACGTGGACAAGCAAGCAATCTGTTATGACAGAATCCTCTTTAGAACGATGAAGACAATCCCCAGCACGGTCGCGCGAGATCAGTGGGTTGCCGTAACAGTCAGATTCAGCTGATGAATGTCGTTCCCCAAGCAGGAGCGCAATTTAGTTCTGCGGTTGGCAAATTTCTGGGTTCCTAGTATTCAACCGTCTCGTACCGCGAATGTCTGAAGGCTCCGGGCTCTTCACCCAATCGGGTCCAAGTCGCTTGAATAGGGGCAGCTGTTGCACCCTAAAATTTGCCCAACCTTATTCACTTGGTTTATGTTTCAATATCATTAGCATTTGCATATAGAGTCATGTACATAGACTAACCATCTGCATAGCATAAGCATAGCAAGTCATTCAACAGGGGACCAATCATTATTCTCATCTCTAGAGGCCTATCAAGAGGTTATTATCCCAATCCAATCTCATTCAAGTCATCAGGAAAGAATTTGAAAGCAAAGAGTTCAGCAGATCAAGCCTTGAGTCCATCTCCTAGCTGAGGGTATCTGAGGATCAACAAGAGGGTTGTGAGCTGTGAGTTGAAGGCATGGAGAGTATCTAGACATTATGAGAGACTTAGAAAGTCATTTGGAGAAGGAGACAAGTCATTGATGAGAGCACAAGAGCTATAACTGAAGGCAGTCAACTAGGGTTTCATCTGGGTCAACCCTAGGTCAACCCTAGGTCAATTGACTGATTTAAGGGGCATTCAAGTCTAGTGGAGAGATGTGGGGTTCATCATGGGACATATGAAGAAGGATATGGAGATATGCCAAGGAGAATTCAAGAGGAATCAAGGAGAAGAGGAGTTTCTAAATTAGGGTTTCTGTGTAAAATCCCCTAGTTTAGGTCAAATTTCCAAGCAAGATAAGTCAAAATGATAGTTTCAAATGGCTTCTTGGCCAACATGAAACTTGTAGAGGATCTCAAGACCTTTAATTTGAGTGGTGGAAGACATCAAGGAGATTTATAGAACTCAAGTTATGGTCCTTGCAAGTTACAGGTCATCTGAGGTGTCTGAACTTTTGTCTATGAAAGTGACTTGACTTCCAAGCAAGTTTTACCCCTCAAGGAGATTTCAAATGAATTCTTGGTCAACATAAGAATTGTTCCTCATTGTCTTAGCTTTCTAGAATGGTATAGTATGCCTTCATATGATGTGTGGAACTCAACGTATGGTCTTGGCAAGCAAAGGGTATTTTGGGCATTTGTGAATTACAGGTCATTTTAACCTATGTCCATAACTCATACAAGGAGGCCTCAAATGGAAAAACTTACAACATCAAACTTGCTCCAAATGGGATTTTAAGTCTAGAAAGAAGGTCACAAATTGTTGGAAAAGCTCATAACATGGAGTTGCATGATTGGTCCAAATTTGAACTAAAATGGCTTATAATTTGAATAAAGTCAAAATGAAAAATGGTTTGGGAGATTTATAAGTCCAAATGGAGACTTCCAATATATGATTTTGAATGGAAAAGACATTCTAAAGACAATGGTTCAAACACTTTTTTGAGTTTAGTGGAAGATTTCAAAGTTATTCTTGGTTGCTTGCATTTTAAGAAACATAGCCAAAATGAATCAAAGTTGGAAGGCAAGGGAATGTGTAAGATGGATCTAGAATGTTCATGTGAGCCCTATATATTCATGAAATGAAGATTGATCAAGGGTTGGATCCATTTTTCACAAAAATCTCCCAAATTCTCTCATTCTTTTCTCATTGCAATTTCACTTCAATCTCACAAAATCTTCATCAATTTTCATCCACATCAATTCAATCTCATTCAATCATCATCCTGGATCATAATTGAAGCAAAGATTTGGTGGTTAGAATCCATTTTCGTGCACTTTCTTCAAGAACATACAAGCTGCAAATTCAGTTGTAGATCAAGATCCAAGCCAAGTTTCATTCAAGTGTTGCATACAGAAGCAAGAGCTTCACTCACTGATCAAGATCTGAGCATTGGTGTTGGTGGATTCACAAGTTTTCATAGCTGTCTTCAAGCTTTTGCACCAGGTGCGTTTTCATTTAAACAGCTTAATTCAGTTAGTTTAGCATAGATTTGTTAGTTTAGATATAATGTAGGATGTTAGTAGAGCAATTAGGATGAATTTGGAGTGGTTTGGTGATGATGATTAGCAGGTTGTAAAAGCTGTTAGGACCTAGAACTATTAGGTTAGTGCATTAGAATGTTAGGTTGTTAGCGCAGGATGATCACCATTATGCATAGATTAGGTTAGTGTAAGTTTGATTGAGAATTGCTGTGATGCATCTCAGAGTGTTTCCATGGTGACCAGAACTTGTTATGCTCGGGTTGAGTGGTTAGTTGAATTTCAAAGCAATCCAAGACCATAGGCTTGTAGAGGGAGAGATTTAGAACATTTTTCATGTTTATAGCATGGCGTTTCATGGATTGTAGAGCGAGAACAGATTGGTGGAAACTGGTGCGTGCATGAGCATTCATGGAGGCAAACCCTAATTCATTTGATCCATTGAGGAAGACGTAATCGTAGCCATCCATCGTGCCTTGGACCTTTGACTTGGAGAGTAATCCTAGGGCTGAGATTTGATTCAGAATTTGGAGGGAATTAGCTTGGTGCCAAACGCACCGTTTCATTAATTGAAACGGGCGGGCCTAAGATTGTTGATATTCCCACCCCCAGTGCATGAGCCCAAATCAGTTTGAACGTGAATCCTGTGCTTTTCTCACCCCCCAGCGTCCTTTTATTGTTTCATTAATTCTGAAATGTTTCTGGGCCTAAACCAATTCGCTAACCACACCCCCTGTCTGCCTGGCCCATCCAGATATCAACTGCGCGCGCCTGCTATTCAAACCCCCCTCCCTTTATTTCATTATTTTTCTTTTATATTCTTTAATTGTTCTTTATGCATTTTCATAAATTCATAATAAATGCATAAAAAATCATTTTCAATTCATTCTTTTTACCTCATTTTCATTAGGATGTCTAGAAAATTATAGGAAAATAAAATTGCATTTTCATTTTTATTTCATATTTTTTTCATATTTTCTAAATAAATGTCATTTTAAATAGCTTCATTTCATGCATGATTTTAATAATTTTGGTTCTATTAAATGCTTTCATATTTTTTGTTCATTCTTTTTATGTTGTTTAGATTAGATATTGAACTTGTAGAAACAATTTAGTTCCCATTTTTAGGAATTAATTTTAGGTGATTAATGTAGGCTTGAACAACATGAACCAAATTAGGGTTTTTAGGTGATGACTTAGGAGATTCAATTCATTTCCCTTAGGACTTAGGATTTAACTAGATTAGTTATGGGACTATAGGGGCTATGGGTAGTTATTAGATCCCCTTAGAAAAGTCAGGATTCCCCTACTGCTATTAATACTGTCTGTATATCTGATTGACTGGTGTGGTGTGCCCTCTGGGGATTATTGCTTGCTTGCTTGGGTATTGGGATTGTCTGGGGATTTGGGAGAGCTGAAGACTTGAGGAGATGAAAACCATTGGAGATTCAAAGATTGAAGATCAACTGCCAGAGTTGAAGAGGGGATTCTTGCTAGTAGCTGCTGAGGAGACTAGGGTTTAGGAGCTAGGCAGAGCTCTAGATTAGAAAGCTTGTTTCTCAAACATGGAATGCCTTGTTTGCATCCATCCTTTCTCTATGATTCAAAGTCTCTTTCAAATATCCACCTCCTTCCTTTGGAAGGATCAGTGAATATATTTGAAAGATAGAACTTTTGAGAGGAAACTTTCTGTTTAATGTTAACAGCTGATGAACCACCCTTGGTAGGTAATTAACTGTCTAACATTCATTCACTTCACTCTTGTGACTGATCCCTCATCCTGGAGGTTTGAGCATGAAGAAGAGCCATTGCAGATGGAAGATAGATGATCAAAGCCCTTATCTGAAGGTCATGAAGATGGATATTGATGCTTGTTGAAGCCTGTAGCTGATTGAAGATTACTTGAAGTCAGATGTTGAGTCAGAGCTGCTGAAGCTGCTTCTTTTTTGATGTATTTCATTTGCTGATGTATTGATTGGTTTTCTGGACTGTATTGTTTGCTGTTTACCCTGCTGGGTTGAAAGTGAAGCCTGTTCACTTTCGCCTATTGTTTTCTAGGTTCGAGGTTGAGTGGGACTCCCTTGCCTCGCTTGTACTGTTGCATCCATGCATTTTACTGCTTTACTGTATATATCTGATATTGTTTCTGTTTCTGCCTATCCCGTAGGATCTCTGTTTCTCTCTGTGCAAGAGAGGAGCATGATAGACACTAGGTCTTAACCCATGCATGATAACATTAGGTTAGTTTGATTCCCTTCGCAACCGTAGGTTAGAGTTCTATCTCTTTCTTTCTCAAAACAAACAGAAAAACACATAAAGATTTCAAACACAATAAAAGACACTTCTTCCGTAAAAGAATGTAAACTCATCAAAACGTCATTTTTGTCCGCCGTGGACTCTTAATCAGAAAACCTTTTTTCAGAAAGAATAAAATCAACCAAGACAAGCCTGTGTCTTCCGTGGCCCGAACTACGTTTGCTCTGATCTTCCATGCTGTGTGGAAGTACGTAGGCATAGGATGCGATATCCTAGCGAGCAACCTTCCCCTCCTTTCCCGTAGGTAGGCGAACTACGTTGACTCTGATTTCTCGTTCCAGACGGGAATACGTAGGCATAAAGTGCGATACTTTGCCGAGTCATTTTTATTTTCATTTTAGTTTCTTTTTCACCCTTGGCCTATGGTTTAGATAGAATAACAATCCATACCCGAAAACAAGCGTGGATCCCGTCGAGTACGACGGACGTGAGGGGTGCTAATACCTTCCCCTTGCGTAACCGACTCCCGAATCCAGGTTTTGGTTGCGATGACCATACCTTTCCCGTGTTGTGCGAGGTTTACTCTGAGCGTTTCCTTTCCCTCCCGTGGGATAAATAACGCACGGTGGCGACTCTTCTGTTCAGCCGACGCCGATTTTCGCAGTAGCGACACCCTGCAGTCCTCAATGGTATGACCCGGAGCGCCCTTATGAAACTCACAATGAGCATTTCCATCGTAATCGACAGGAATGACAGTTGGAGGAGCCAAATCTCTCGGAACAAAAACTTTCTTCTCCATCAACTGAGCAAAGATTTTGGCATATGTCATTGGTAGACGATCAAAGACTCTATCTGGTCTCCATGTTCTCTGCGGACGCTGTGGGCGAGTACCTTGTCGTTGCTGAGTAGCTTGCATCTGCTGTTGCTGAGGAGGATACTGATATCCTTGCTGGTTGTAGGCTTGTTGCTGAGGAGCCTATTGCCGTGGCATCTGAGCTTGCACTGCTTGAACAGCTAGCTGATAAGGCATAAGAGCACATTGCGCGGCAGCAACACACGGATACTGATAATAGGGAACTTGATAAGGAATAGGAGTAGGAGCTTGTTGAGAAGCTTGCCCTTTCTGCAAAAAGATGGTGTAATACCCCAAATTTTACCCTTACATTTAGTCATTCATTTCGCATAGCATTTCATTTTGCATCCATTAATCACTAACAAGTCATGGAGCAAGTTCATTTTGCAGGGATTATTCCAGGGGCGTTTTGGTCATTTTATGTTGGTTCTAATGGATTCTGAAAAAGAAGGGTCTTGTGGCTTTGAGGCATTTGAGCCATCATATCTGAGGCGTTAGTTTATCACTTTCTTTTCTCTTAGTAATGCGCAATTTTGGATTGAAAATGAAGTGTATATTGCTGGGTTTGTTTTGAGAAGTTATGTGGTCAGCGAAAGTCAGTTTGAATTCATTCACGGATTAATCAGGTTATTTTTAAGGAATATTTCAAACTCCATTCATAAAACAAGGTCTCCCTTCTATTATCGTGTTTTTGAGGTTTTCAACACTCAGAGGTGTAAAGGTATTCACAATGAGGTGCATAGGTGTTAATTTTACGACACAAAGGTGAAGTATTTCAAAGTTTCATAAATCATAAATCATACATGTTCAAGGGAAGATTAAAGGAAAAAGTAAAAGAAGTTTAATGGAAAAAAGTGGAATTTCATTTCATTCAAACATTTTGTTTACAAATTACAGGCTACATATTTTTACATCTTTTGGCTATCCTAAAACATAAGGGTCTTCGTGCCATTCCCCCCATTGAATTGCTTCAGAAACGTTCCTCTTCATACCTGCACAAGAAAAACAAAGAGAATACAACACAGAATGGAAGGAAAATGCTAGAGGTTGTTTTGACACTCTCAGAACAATGTCATCATCGAGTGCCGGGAGTGGCACGACCGATGCCGCATCCTACCCCCGTTACCAATCTGAACCATCGGCGTCAGATTAAGTGGCTACTGTTTCTTATCAATGCGGGACAACCGAGAAAGATGAAGAGGTAAAAGAAGTTCGGGCCGATAAATGATTAACTGAAAAGGGTCTCCATCTCAAAGCCAAAACAAAATGCCATTCATCAAGTAAATATTGTACCATCATCAAGTAAATCTCAATTGGTTTCCAAACTGATACAAGAGTAAAACAGCACAGCCAATTCGGACTCAGACCCAGATGCCGGCGGGTTTGAATCGCTTTGCTTTCGAAGTTTTCCAGCACCTGAAATTTCCAAGAACAGATACATCAGAAAAAACCAAGTTGTTGTCCAAAAGCATGATCTGTTACTAATTCGCATAAGGAAAAAGCAGGTTAAGTTATCCAAAACAAACTGGACCAAACTGCATCAGACAACTAGTATCAGTACAGAAACAACACAAATTATGTTGAAGAATGGTTTCGTAATAAATCCGAGCAAACACAAGAAACATCAGGCATCGATCACGGCAACCTGTTTCGCATATCAAGTTCAGGGATCATGGAAGCCAAAGCCACAAGATGGACCATAAGGAATCAGTTCAGTTCGAAAACAAACCAAAGCTCAGGTCATATCAATAAGATCCCACGGCCAAACTACCTCAAATTGCTATGAGCGTCGTGAAGTAAAGTACTAAGCATGAGGGCTCAGTTCAGAACATCACAGCCCAGTACCAAGGATACTGAACAATATCCAATTCAGTCCGCATCAGAAATTGGAAGAATCAAGAAATAGAGTTCAAACTTCACAGTTGGATACAAGCAGCGAACCTGACATTAAAATGGATGATCAAACCTCATTTGGATCTATATCAGAAAAAGCAAATATCATTTCGAAAAAGGAGCTGAAACTATCAGTTAATAAACCAGTTATCCACATCCAATCCATATCAGAAACAGGTCAATATCAGAAAGATTGAACCAAACCAGATATCAAAGTAAATCCATATCTGAAAACACATCAAATCAAATCCAGTTTTTATCAAACAAAATCCATTACAAGTGAATCTGAAAAAGGAAATTTCGAATCAAATCAAAAAGATATATGTTCTGAAAACCCAACAAAATCAAATCGTATCACAAAATCACAATCCAACCTCAGTAAAAATAATGCAAATCCAACATTATCAAAAAGCCCAAGGAAACCAAAGATATATAAAAGGGAACGAAGTCACCTTTAGAAACCCTAGCGGCCGCGAGATCGAAAGAGAGAAGAGGGGTTTCGTCAAAACTAGTCATCAGAATGCAAGCCAGGAGATTGAGGAAGGTCCACCGACGCCGCCTCCACCCACGACGAGCAAACCTTCCCTGGAGGCTCAGTTCATCGCATCATCGCCTCCGCCTCGTCAATCACCGTCACCACAATCAAAACGTAAGCGAGGAACACTCATACACCTTCATATCTAATGTTTTATGGATGATTTTAGGGCTTCATCATGGAGAATGAGAGAAAGCCATCGAAAACGAAGAGAGAATCGAAGCAAATAAAACGAAGTGAAAGAAGATGAAGAGGCGACGGAACGAAAGAAAGGAGAGATTGAGATGCGTCGTTAGGGTTTGGGGGAACCCTAATCCCTTTCCTTTTTGTTTCACCTCACCCGGGTTGGGTCTGGAATTGGCTACCAGCCCAACCCTTTTTTTTTTTTTGATTATAATAATTATTATTATCTTTTAAGATTATGTTAAAAAAATTTTATTAAAACCTTTTTTATTAACCTAAAACTTTTTTATTAACCTAAATCTTTTTAAAATATTAACTAACTTTTTTTTTAACAAACAAGCTATAGTAAACCTAAATTTTTTAATAAAACTCTTTTTTAGATAATGAATTCAAAACCGTTTCGAAAATTAAATTAAAATTTTTTAATATTAAATCTTTTTTAACCTAAATCAAGACCCTTTTCTTTACACAAAAAATCCTAAATGTTGCACCTTTTTCTTGACTGTCTCGTAATTCATTTTGATTGACGCCTGACTCTGCCTACTAACATGTGTGTTCATTTTTGCAGCTTATGTTTATTGTTATTATGCTGTGTTTTATTCAAATTTCATTATCATATTGTATCTGCTCCCCTCATGTAACCTTGCGAATCCTAACAATCGCGCTTTAATTTCTGCCTTTAAATTTCTGCTTGCAGGACATTATCTCTCTGTTTGCATGATTCAATTATCTCACGCGTTTACCACACTTCTGTCACATTGCACACATCCGAAGGTTAGGTCTAACCGTTTGGTCGCCGCGCCAATAGTCCTCAACTTCAAACCCTCAAAACTACAAACTACAAACCCTAATTTTCACAAATGCCTCGCCGCAGGCAAAATTACCATGTTACCCCTAGCATTAGGACGAAGAGCCGCTGCGCTCATTTTAGGGTTTCCCGCCGTGGAATCCCTAATTTAACCCTAATTACAACTTAACAATTCAACGTAGAGATTTGGAGTTTCTACACTCCACGTAAGCGTGTCCTTAAGATGCGTTTATTCCCCTTGAGACCTTGACCACAGTCAAGAAGTCTCTAACCTCCCTTTTGAGGGGAACTACGATTACTCTGATTCCACTCCCGTAAGGATACGTAGGCACAAGATGTGATGTCTTGCCGAGTAAACTTAGAATTAACCCCTTAGGTCTCTTTTCTCACTTTTAATCCCTTTGTACATATACCTTAAGAATAAATAAAGCAAAATAGTAAACATTTGAACAAAAGGTTCCTGTAGAGTACTACAGAAGTTTAGGGTGCTAATACCTTCCCTAAATTTAACCAACCCCCGAACCCTAGATCTTTCCCCGCATTGTGTTTACGATGCAAAATAGGTTTTCCCTCTTTTGACCTTTTCCTTCGGATAAATCAAAGAGCGGTTGTGAATTGAATTGCGATTCAAACTCATTAATAGTTTGTGATCCTATTTCCACCGCAACAGAAAATGGCGACTTCACTGGGGAATCTTAACTTTTGAGGGTTATCCCTAATTTGTTCATATTTATTGCTATTTGCTTTACTATTTATATATATTGTACTCTAGTTTTGGGATGGTTCCTTGTGTTGTGAGATAAGTCCTACGCCCGGACTTGAGTGCCATTATTATAGGATGGGGATATATTCGATGAGGCTTATAGGGAGTTGAATCCCGACTAAGTTGATTCGAGAATCCCACTTAGTTGAGACCCTTTTGAAAATGGTTCGGTTGAACGAGTTTAGTCGTGAAAACTTTTCCTATTCTCAATTGGAGTCTGTGATACTAAGGACCGTAGTTACCTTTAACCCCACTTTTGGCCTTTATTAGGACGTAGTGTGAGGCTATAAGGGAGCAAGTCCCGAAGTAGTGCTACACGATACTACACTCAAAAGAGGTTCTCTTGAGAATATTATTAACCCCGAGTTAGTTGGGAAGTTAATAATATCCGAAAGATGGGCCGATGATTTTGAGTCCTTTTAGAACCTTGTTCGGCAGGTACAACTAACCTATAGTACACTCCTTTTGGGGATGGGTAGACCTTAACTCCACTCACGTCCTTTAAACTAGGACTTTGTGTATTCATGTGCATTGCATCCATAAAGCATCCCATTGCATTGTATTTCGTGGAATTCAAACATCATTTATGGATATCGCGGGATACCATAAATAAAAAAAAAAAATAATAATAATAAAAAGATTTCCTTGGTACCCCACGACATTCGTAAATGTTTGAATTCCATGAAATCTTCATTTACATTCGCATTATAGCATCATATGTTTTCTTGCATTGCATGTGTCTTCCGTTTTCTCATGTTCGGTTCTCTCGCCTTCCAGTTTCGTCACCCTGAGTCCTCGGCACCAGTACAACACTAGAGCTCAAACTCGGAAAAGAATGGAGGATCAGACAAAGGAGATTGATCGCCTTAGCAACGAACTTGAAGACCTTCGAGGGGGTATGGGGCGTATGATGGAATTACTGCATGTTATGAATGCTAAGATGGATACCCAGCCCACTGTTGTTTCCGAGATTACCGGCATTACTGTGGACCCTCCACCAAATGTGACCGTAGCAAGGGACCCACCTTATGGTCTTGCTCCAGGTTTTGTGCCTCCTCAAGCCACTGTTCCAATTAATCAGCCTGTTCAACAAGCCGTTCCTTTATTTTCCGAAGTTTCTAGGGGGGCTCCTATCTTTGCACCACCCGTTGTGCACACCCGTGTGCAACCATATTTCAATGAGCCCGTCTTTGATAATCTTGATGAGAATGTTGAAGGTTATGAGAAACATGACAAGCTTCGTGAGGAAGTAGACACTATCGCCCAAAGATTGAGAAAGGTAGAAGGCGATCAAATTTTTGGGGCTACTGCAAGGGACGTTTGTTTGGTCTCAAATTTGGTTATTCCCCCGAAGTTCAAAACTCCGAACTTCGACCGCTATGAAGGTGCCACTTGTCCTAAGAGTCATCTGATCATGTACTATCGTAAAATGGCTGCCCATGTTGAGAATGATAAATTGATGATTCATTGCTTCCAAGACAGTTTGAAGGGTGCTTCTTCCAAATGGTACTTAACTTTGGACCAATCTCGCATTAAGAATTTCCAAGATTTATCTGACGCTTTCATCAAACATTATAAGTACAATATGGATCTGGCTCCTGACAGAAGACAATTGTTGAGTATGTCACAAAAGAATTCTGAATCGTTCAAAGAGTACGCTCAAAGGTGGAGAGAGATTGCCTCGCAAGTAGAACCTCCTTTAACCGAGAAAGAGTTAGCTGATTGGTTTGTCGACACGGTTCGTCCAGAATTTTACGAAAGGATGGTGGGCAGTGTGACTTCAAATTTCTCTGACATCGTTGCTGTGGGTGTCAAGATTGAATTGGGTATGAAAAGCGGTAAAATGACAAATACTCCTGGTGTTTCAAAGGACCAGACGAAGAAACTTTCGTTCAGCTCTCAGAAGAAGAAAGAAGGTGAAGCTAACGCTATATCCTCCGGTAGACGAAGAGACCAATTTTATCAATATCCGCAAGGTTATGCTCAACCTCAAGGGTATCCGATTCAATATGCTCAACAACCCTATGTGGCAGCTGTTACACCTTCTTTCAATCAACAAGCCCCTATGTATCAACCTATGCAACAATCTCCCGTTTATCCGCCTCCTAACTATCAACAAGCGCCCAACGCTCCGGCCTATCAACAGCCAAAGAATCCAGCTCCTCGCCAGAATGGTCCGAACAGGAGACAATATAAACCTTGTCCGCCGATTCCAATGACTTTCACCGAGTTGTATCCCTCATTAGTCAAACAAGGTCTAATTACTACTCGAGCTTTGGGTCCATCTCCTAATCCGCTGCCCGCCAATTACAACGCCGCTGCTCATTGTTTATTTCATGAGGGTGCGCCTGGTCATGATCTAGAGAACTATTATGCTCTCAAAATTCTTGTCAGGGATTTGTTGGAAAAGAAGATTTTGTCATTTGAAGATCCTCAACCGAATGTTAAGAAGAACCCTTTTCCTAACCATGAGAGTGTTAATGCCATTAGTGCTGATTCTGAGGAAGGTTATGTCCTTGACGTTGTTCAGATTAAGACTCCTCTTAAGATATTCCATTCGAAACTGTTTGAAACCGGTCTAGTAGATACTTCCCACGTTGCATGCGCAAGTTGTGATGCCAGTATTAAGGGTTTTGTGTTGGTTCAGAACGATGTTCAGAGGTTGATTAATGAGGGTATTTTACAAGTGACCAGCCAAGCCAAGAAGGATGAAGTCGCTGTGGTTGAGCCTGTCTTCCATCAGCCTGAATCAAAGGGTAAGGTACCAGTGTTTAATCTGTCAGGGGCGAGTTCCGTCAATCCCGTGTTCAATATACCAAAGTCGTTTATCCCTGAGACGAATCAGCCTAAGTCTATAATTATTCGAAAACCAAGTCCGTTTCCTTTCAGTGATCCTAAAGCTGTGCCTTGGAAATATGACGTGACGATGATTGACAAGGAGTCTGGGAAAGTTATTCCAAATGAAGAAGTTAAGGACACTGTGACTAATATCGCAGAGGCAAGCAAGATGACTCGCAGTGGCCGTGTGTATATTCCCCGTTTTAATGAGGTTCCACCTAAGGAAACAACTAATATCCCAGTGCCCGTCAAAGACAAAGGTAAGGGAGCCATTACGAATGATGAAGATGCTGAGTTTTTGAGGATTATCAAGAAAAGTGACTATAAAGTTATCGATCAACTTCATCAAACTCCTTCCAAGATTTCGATCTTATCTCTGTTGATGAGTTCACCCGTTCATAGGACGGCCTTGCAGAAAGTTTTCACTCAAGCACATGTGGATCAAGATATCAGCACCAGTCGGTTTGATAGTGTGATTGCCAACCTGACCGCATGCAACACTCTTAGTTTCAGCAACGAAGAGTTACCAAAGGAGGGTCCGAATCATAATCGTGCTTTACATATATCAGTGAAATGTCAGGAGGATAATTTAGCGAGAGTGCTAGTAGACACCGGTTCTTCTTTGAATGTTCTACCCAAGAGGGTTCTTAATAAGTTGGTTTTAAAAGAGACTGTGTTGAAACCTACTTCCTTGATCGTCAAAGCTTTCGATGGTTCTCACCGGTCGGTAATGGGGGAGGTTGAACTTCCTATCCTGATTGGTCCGCAAGTTTTTAATATCACGTTTCAAGTCATGGACATCAATCCCAATTACAGCTGTTTACTTGGAAGGCCGTGGATCCATGCCGCTGGGGCAGTAACCTCAACGTTACATCAAAAGATAAAGTTTGTGATCGATGAAAAGTTAGTTATTATACACGGTGAGGAGGATCTGATGGTCAGTAACCTGTCTTCTTTCCGTTACATCGAGGCCGATGAGAATGCTTTGGAAATCTCCTTTCAAGCACTCAAGATCGCCAACGCTGTTCTATTAGAAGTCGAAGAGACAGTGGGCCAGGGTAATCCATCTTTTGCATCTTTGAAGAGTACCAAATCAACAATTGACAGGGGCATCCCGGAAGGTTGGGGAGAGGTAATTGATGTCAAGACCAAGGCTGATCGCTTTGGGTTGGGTTACAAACCAACTCAGAATGGAGCTGCCACAACTGTCAAAGGGCGTATGAAGGTTATCTAAGAGGTATTTGTCAGCGGAGGTTTCCAAGTCAATGCCGTCAGTGACTGTGAGGAAGATGAAGATCTGAGCAACCTGGTGTTTAAGGGTGATGCAGCTTTGAACAACTGGGAGGCCGTAGAGATCCCTGTTATTTTTCCATTGTCAAAGTAATTTTTAACATTTTCACTTATGTTTTCAAATAAAAAATCCGTAGCTCTGCCCAAGGCTATAGGATCGTTTTTTGTTGGGCCACCTTTCACTTTTAAAAGGATATTAATAAATGCATTTCGTTCAATTCCATTTTGGTTCATTTGCGTTTTTTCGTTTTCACCTTTAAAAAATGAAGTTGGCAATCTTTTTTTTCAAAAATAAAACAACAAAAATAGCATTTTATTTCTTATCTTGCATATCTTCGAACATTTTATTAAAGTAAGCCTTCCATCATGCAGAGACATCGCAAACCTTGTTGGATCCAATGACTTTGTTGACACTCCTGATTGGGATGCACCCATCTATCAAGCTGAAGACGAGGGTGAAGAAGATTTCGAAGTACCCACTGAACTGACAAAATTGATTGAGTACGAGTACACAGAGCTCCAGCCACATAAAGAGCAGGTAGACTTAATTAATCTTGGTACAGATAAAGACAAGAAAGAGGTCAAGATTGGTGCAATGCTTGGGACAGAGGTTAAGCAGAGGTTGATTGAGTTATTAAAAGAATATATTGATGTGTTTGCATGGTCGTATCAAGATATGCCTGGTCTAGACACAGATATTGTTGTTCACAAGTTGCCACTTAAGCCAGATTGTCCACCTATCAAACAAAAGCTTCGAAGAACGAGACCCGACATGGCTTTGAAGATTCGAGATGAGGTTAAAAAACAGTTGGATGCAGGTTTCTTGGCAGTTGCAAAATATCCAGATTAGGTTGCCAACATTGTGCCAGTGCCCAAGAAAGACGGTAAAGTTAGGATGTGCGTGGATTACAGGGATCTGAACAAAGCAAGTCCGAAATACGACTTCCCTCTGCCACATATTGATACACTTGTAGACAATACAGCCAGTTTTGCGTTGTTCTCATTTATGGATGGTTTCTCTGGCTATAATCAGATCAAAATGGATCCCGATGATCGAGAGAAGACTACTTTCATCACTCCTTGGGGGACCTTCTGCTACAAAGTCATGCCCTTCGGTTTGAAGAACGCAGGGGCAACTTACCAACGCGCTATGACAACTCTTTTCCATGATATGATGCACAAAGAGATCGAGGTGTATGTGGACGATATGATAGCCAAGTCTCAGAGTGAAGAGGAACACCTAGACCATTTGGTGAAGTTGTTTGAACGACTCAGGAAATACCAGTTGAAGTTGAATCCTGCTAAATGTACCTTCGGTGTCAGATCTGGAAAATTGCTTGGTTTTATTGTTAGTCAACGAGGGATTGAGGTAGATCCTGACAAAGTCTGAGCCATTCAAGATATGCCAGCTCCGCAAACCGAGACGCAAGTTAGAGGTTTTCTGGGGCGTTTGAATTATATTTCTAGGTTTATCTCTAACATGACCGCTACTTGTGAGCCGATATTCAAATTGCTTTGTAATGGGCAGACGGTTGAATGGAACCCTGATTGTCAGAAAGCGTTTGAGAAAATTAAGAATTATTTGCAAGAGCCCCCTGTTCTGATTCCTCCCGTACCCGGAAGACCGTTGTTTATGTACCTTACTGTTCTTGAGATGTCTATGGGTTGTGTGCTTGGGCAACATGATGAGACTGGAAGAAAGGAACATGCGATTTATTATCTGAGCAAGAAGTTTACTGACTGTGAAAACAAATATTCACTATTGGAGAAAACTTGTTGTGCGCTGGCATGGGCCGCTAGGCGCCTTCGGCAATATATGATCTGTCATACCACATTGTTGATTTCTAAAATGGATCCGATCAAGTATATTCTTGAAAAACCTGCTCAAACGGGGAGGCTAGCCCGTTGGCACATGTTGTTATCCGAATAAGACATCCAATACGTACCCCAGAAGGCAATTAAAGGTAGTATCTTATCGGATTATCTTGTAGATCATCCAGTTGAAGATTATGAACCTCTTAAGTTTGATTTTCCTGATGAGGATATTTTGTTGATTAAGAGAGATTGTGAAGAGCCAGATCCGAGCGAAGGTCCAGAACCAGGTCTTTGGTGGAGGATGATGTTTGATGGTTCCTCGAATTTCAATGGGCATGGTATAGGTGCCGTTTTGATGAACCCAAAAGGTGGGTTCACTCCGTTTACAACAAGGTTAGACTTTGAGTGTACTAATAACGTCGCAGAGTACGAAGCATGTATTCTTGGCCTCGAAGCAGCAATTCACCTCCGAATCAAACTCCTCAAAGTAAGTGGTGACTCAGCCTTGGTTATTTACCAGGTACAAGGCAAATGGGAAACGAAGAATGAGAAGTTAATCCCTTACAAAGACTACATTGTCGAGCTGATTAAGTATTTCGACGAACTAAAGTTCGAGCATGTTCCTAGATCTGAGAATCACGTTGCTGATGCTCTAGCCATGTTAGCATCCATGTGGAAAGTTAAATTCGTTAATGAAGCACCTCTTATTCATATTGAACGCAAAGTTGAGCCGGCTTATTGTCAAGTAGTTGAAGAGGTTGAGGTGGATGAAAAGCCTTGGTTTCATGACATCAAGAACTATCTAGTCAAGCAAGAGTATCCCGATGGTGCTACCGGTCTGGACAAGAAAACATTGAGAAGACTGGCTTCTAAATTCTTTATCAGTAATGGTGTGTTATACAAAAGAAATTACGACATGGTTTTGCTCAGATGTGTTGATAAACGGGAAGCGGACATGTTACTGCAAGAGATTCACGAGGGGACCTTCAGAACTCATGCCAATGGTTATGCTATGTCTAAGAAGATGTTAAGGGCTGGATATTATTGGTTAACTATGGAAGCTGAATGCATCCAATTTGCCAGAAAATGCCATAAGTGCCAAATTTACGCTGATAAAATGCATGTGCCTCCATCACCGTTGAATGTTTTGTCTTCACCATGGCCGTTCTCAATGTGGGGCATTGACATGATTGGGGCAATCGAGCCGAAGGCTTCTAATGGTCATCGTTTTATCCTTGTTGCTATTGATTATTTCACCAAGTGGGTAGAGGTTGTTTCCTACACCAACGTGACTAAACAAGTGGTTGCCCGCTTCATCAGGAAAGAAATTATCTGCCGTTATGGAATTCCAAGTCGGATAATAACTGACAATGGCACCAATCTGAATAACAAGACTATGAAGGAGTTGTGTGACAGTTTCAAGATCACGCATCACAATTCTTCTCTGTACCGTCCTAAGATGAATGGGGTCGTTGAAGCTGCGAATAAGAATATCAAGAAAATCCTGCAAAAGATGGTCGTGACTTACAAAGATTGGCATGAGATGTTACCGTTTGCTTTGCATGGATACAGGACCTCAGTGCGAACTTCGACAGGGGCAACACCTTTCTCATTGGTGTATGGAATGGACGCCGTACTCCCCATCGAAGTAAAGATACCTTCTTTAAGGGTGTTGATGGAAGCTGAACTTGAGGAAGCTGAGTGGGTTCAAGACAGACTGGATCAGTTGAATCTCATTGACGAGAAACGCATGACAGCTATGTGCCATGGGTAATTATATCAGAAACGGATGAAAAGAGCATTTGATAAGAAGATTCGTATCCGTGAGTTCCGTCAAGGAGAGCTCGTACTCAAAAAGATCTTGCCAGTGCATAAAGATATGCGTGGAAAGTGGATGCCCAATTATGAAGGCCCATTTGTTCTAAAGACCGTTTTCTCCGGAGGGTCTCTGATACTTACAACAATGGATGGTGAAGAGCTTGCACATCCCGTGAATTCTGATGCAGTCCGAAAATATTATGCCTAAAAACCCGCTAAGTCGAAAACCTGAAAAAGGCGACTTAGGCAAAAGTAAGGGTTAGAAAAAGTAATAATAATAAAAAGCTCGCTAAGTTGAAAACCCGAAAGGGCGGCTTAGGCAAAAAGGAGCGTCCCGGTGGATTGAAAACCCGAAAGGGCGGTCCAGGCAAAAGTTAGGGACGAAGGCATTTCATTGCATCAGAAAACACCGATCATCGCGGACACGCTTTCCGCATGAGATCCATTTTCCAGTTCGTTCATCCTCGTCCAAAGCAAGATTCTGGATAGTCTTAGTTATTAGTGTTAGTAGGTGTCGTTGGATTCAATGTAACCTTTTCCCATATTGCCAATTTCAAAGCGTAATCATCTATGGGGCTATGCCTTCGGCAAGCTGCCATCCTTTAATAAAAGATACCATTTTGTTACTTAGATTCCTTGGTGCATTACTCTTGTTTCTATTGTTATGCAAAATGCCATTTATTCTTAAATTTTGAAAATGAAAGGTGCTTCGAAAATTTTTTAAAAACTGTTCTTCGAAAATGCAATTGAAAAATATAAGAAATTACTTTGACTAGTGGAAATTTCGGAAGGATCTCTTCACTCCTCGAAAAAACCTCATTGTTGCAGAAACACTTCTAAACTATTGCCTCATCACAGTCCCCAGCGAGACTATAAGCTGACAACTTTTTCTTAGGTAACCCGAAAGTGTCCCTCAGGTTTTCTTCTCCCCATGTGAAGACATGATACTGTGCACCCAAGCAGATTACCTTCTCCCCAGAGAAGTCAGAATTCTGAACCAGATTTGGTTCTACCATTGTTTTTTTCTTACCCATGATTGATGTATTGGTTGTAGAGAACGCAGGGTATCTCCGTCGAGATGTTTATTTCATCTCTCGTCCCGTCTCTAGTCTGTTTCGTCAGCACACGCAGGGGCATAAGCATCACATGCCTATTTCGTACACATACTCATTACATACTCATTCCATTACATCCTGCATATTTAACTACATACACATTAACATACATTCACATTAACATATGCAGTAACACATGCGTTAGCATTCACAGGTTCATTGTGTCTCACCATCATTGGTTGTTACCGCCGAGTAACTGGGTTTGTCCATTCTCTTCAAATAGATTGTCAGCCCTAAGCATAAAATACATACGTGTTTCTAGTTTCCCCACAGAGCTCGACCCTCGTGGATGACGGTTATTTCAGCTATCTTTCCTCGCCGGGATAAGATATTTACCCTTCGAGTTCATTCCCTCGATGGAGTCTTGATTACCAGTCTTCTTTCTAGCTCGATCCTAGATTGAATCTCAGTCTCGTTGGCCGTCGAGCCCAACCGGACGTGCATTTATTTTGCACCGTCTAAAAATTTTCACCATACCTTGGCAGATATGCGATTGTTCTCGCCTGAGAAGCTTATCACTGTACCCGGATGTGCATTTATTTTGCACTATCTTTCAAGAAAACGAATCACAATCCTTTACAGGTACACACCATTTCACGCCTGGAAAATCTATCAGTACATCTTACAGCATCGGTACGCAACAGTTCTCACCTGAGAAGCCTATTGATATAACAATCCTACACCTTACAGCATCGGTATGCAACTGTTCTCGCCTGAGAAGCCTATCGATATAACAATCTTACAGCATCGGTATGCGACTGTTCTCACCTGAGAAGCCTATCGGTATAAAACTCTACAATCATACATTTTACAATCGATCAACAACAGTTCTCACCAGAGAAGCTTATTACAACCTTACTCAACAGGATACACGACAGTTCTCGGTTAAGAAGCTTATCGTAACATTCTTCAACAACGGTATGCAACAGTTCTCCGCCGAGAAGCTTACCATCATTATTATTTGTCATCACCTCTACAAGCAGTTCTTACATGAGAAGCTTATTATTGCCACTCTTGCAAATAAGCGACATTTCTCACCTGAGAAGTTGATCCTATCTTCGTTATGACTCGCAGCAAATGGCCATCTCCATCAAGCAGTTGGGCTTCCATTTTTCCTTGTCGTCTTGAAGTATGAGGAAGTTCAATTTACCCTTTAGTAAAAGAAGGAGCAGAATCATATTCAGGAGAGCATGAATCTTGAAGTATGAGGAAGTTCAGTTTACCCTTTAGCAAAAGAAGAAGTGGAATCATACCCGACGCGCTGTCCTCGGAAGTATGAAGAAGTTTATTTTTTAGTAAAAGAAGAATCTGAAACATATTCCAGGCACCAACCTTAAATATGAGAAGATTTATCTATCAGATAAGCAGCAGTCTCTTTATTTGAGTGCTTATCCGTTTTGGCGTATAAGTCCCTTCCAAAGATAAGTGACAGTTCTCCCTCGAGAAGCTTATCAGGCCACTTTCCACTCAAAGTCCATTTATTTTGGCATACAACCGGTTCTTTTCACCCTGTATATTTGCTACGGGTTCCCGAAAAGTCCGTTTGATCGTATCATGAGGGATAGTTTACAAAAGCTTGGATGTTATTCTTTGCTCAATGCTCCAGCATTCTGTGATCGATCTTGCAGTCGTACATGATCCAGTTTTACTTTTAGATTCCCCAGTGGAGGCCGTCCCATCGGTACCATCTCCATTTGAGAATCTCGTTCCTTTTCTAAAAAAGACAATTGGTCGTGTTCGCACCAGTTGACCATCATTTTAGAATTCCCCGGTGTTGTGTTGTGTCCCAGCGCGTCGTTTTCCCCAGTGTGTTTTTATCATAGCATATGTCCTTTGTGTCGTCATTTTGCATCATTGCATTAATCATTCCAATATACACATCATATCATGTTCATGGCGCTGCCTGCATTAGTCTGCTCTTGTTTTGTCCATAGCATCGCATATCGCCACATATAAGGGCAAAATTTTCGGTTATCTATATTTAAATCCCTCCACCATGATTCCTCGAGTCTCCGTCACTCAAATCATCTGGTGTAGTTATTTAAATAAGGGCAACTGTAATACGCCAAATTTTACCCTTACATTTAGTCATTCATTTCGCATAGCATTTCATTTTGCATCCATTAATCACTAACAAGTCATGGAGCAAGTTCGTTTTGCAGGGATTATTCCAGGGGCGTTTTGGTCATTTTATGTTGGTTCTAATGGATTCTGAAAAAGAAGGGTCTTGTGGCTTTGAGGCATTTGAGCCATCATATCTGAGGCGTTTGTTTATCACTTTCTTTTCTCTTAGTAATGCGCAATTTTGGATTGAAAATGAAGTGTATATTGCTGGGTTTGTTTTGAGAAGTTATGTGGTCAGCGAAAGTCAGTTTGAATTCGTTCACGGATTAATCAGGTTATTTTTAAGGAATATTTCAAACTCCATTCATAAAACAAGGTCTCCCTTCTATTATCGTGTTTTTGAGGTTTTCAACACTCAGAGGTGTAAAGGTATTCACAATGAGGTGCATAGGTGTTAATTTTACGACACAAAGGTGAAGTATTTCAAAGTTTCATAAATCATAAATCATACATGTTCAAGGGAAGATTAAAGGAAAAAGTAGAAGAAGTTTAATGGAAAAAAGTGGAATTTCATTTCATTCAAACATTTTGTTTACAAATTACAGGCTACATATTTTTACATCTTTTGGCTATCCTAAAACATAAGGGTCTTCGTGCCATTCCCCCCATTGAATTGCTTCAAAAACGTTCCTCTTCATACCTGCACAAGAAAAACAAAGAGAATACAACACAAAATGGAAGTAAAATGTTAGAGGTTGTTTTGACACTCTAAGAACAATGTCATCATCGAGTGTCGGGAGTGGCACGACCGAAGCCGCATCCTACCCCCGTTACCAATCTGAACCATCGGCGTCAGATCAAGTGGCTACTGTTTCTTATCAATGCGGGACAACCGAGAAAGATGAAGAGGTAAAAGAAGTTCGGGCCGATAAATGATTAACTGAAAAGGGTCTCCATCTCAAAGCCAAAACAAAATGCCATTCATCAAGTAAATATGGTACCATCATCAAGTAAATCTCAATTGGTTTCCAAACTGATACAAGAGTAAAACAGCACAGCCAATTCGGACTCAGACCCGGATGCCGGCGGGTCTGAATCGCTTTGCTTTCGAAGTTTTCCAGCACCTGAAATTTCCAAGAACAGATACATCAGAAAAAACCAAGTTGTTGTCCAAAAGCATGATCTGTTACTAATTCGCATCAGGAAAAAGCAGGTTAAGTTATCCAAAACAAACTGGACCAAACTGCATCAGACAACTAGTATCAGTACAGAAACAACACAAATTATGTTGAAGAATGGTTTCGTAATAAATCCGAGCAAACACAAGAAACATCAGGCATCGATCACGACAACCTGTTTCGCATATCAAGTTCAGGGATCATGGAAGCCAAAGCCACAAGATGGACCATAAGGAATCAGTTCAGTTCGAAAACAAACCAAAGCTCAGGTCATATCAGTAAGATCCCACGGCCAAACTACCTCAAATTGCTATGAGCGTCGTGAAGTAAAGCACTAAGCATGAGGGCTCAGTTCAGAACATCACATCCCGGTACCAAGGATACTGAACGATATCCAATTCAGTCCGCATCAGAAATTGGAAGAATCAAGAAATAGAGTTCAAACTTCACAGTTGGATACAAGCAGCGAACCTGACATTAAAATGGATGATCAAACCTCATTTGGATCTATATCAGAAAAAGCAAATATCAGTTCGAAAAAGGAGCTAAAACTATCAGTTAATAAACCAGTTATCCACATCCAATCCATATCAGAAACAGGTCAATATCAGAAAGATTGAACCAAACCAGATATCAAAGTAAATCCATATCTGAAAACACATCAAATCAAATCCAGTTTTTATCAAACAAAATCCATTACAAGTGAATCTGAAAAAGGAAAGTTCGAATCAAATCAAAAAGATATATGTTCTGAAAACCCAACAAAATCAAATCGTATCACAAAATCACAATCCAACCTCAGTAAAAATAACGCAAATCCAACATTATCAAAAAGCCCAAGGAAACCAAAGATATATAAAAGGGAATGAAGTCACCTTTAGAAACCCTAGCGGCCGCGAGATCGAAAGAGAGAAGAGGGGTTTCGTCAAAACTAGTCATCAGAACGCAAGCCAGGAGATTGAGGAAGGTCCACCGACGCCGCCTCCACCCACGACGAGCAAACCTTCCCCGGAGGCTCAGTTCATCGCATCATCGCCTCCGCCTCGTCAATCACCGTCACCACAATCAAAACGTAAGCGAGGAACACTCATACACCTTCATATCTAATGTTTTATGGATGATTTCAGGGCTTCATCATGGAGAATGAGAGAAAGCCATCAAAAACGAAGAGAGAATCGAAGCAAATAAAACAAAGTGAAAGAAGATGAAGAGGCGACGGAACGAGAGAAAAGAGAGATTGAGATGCGCCGTTAGGGTTTGGGGGAACCCTAATCCCTTTCCTTTTTGTTTCGCCTCACCCGGGTTGGGTCTGGAAGTGGCTACCGGCCCAACCCTTTTCTTTTTTTTTATTATTTTTTGATTATAATAATTATTATTATCTTTTAAGATTATGTTAAAATTTTTTTATTAAAACCTTTTTTATTAACCTAAATCTTTTTAAAATATTAACTAACTTTTTTTTTAACAAACAAGCTATAGTAAACCTAAATTTTTTAATAAAACTCTTTTTTAGATAATGAATTCAAAACCGTTTCGAAAATTAAATTAAAATTTTTTAATATTAAATCTTTTTTAACCTAAATCAAGACCCTTTTCTTTACACAAAAAATCCTAAATGTTGCACCTTTTTCTTGACTGTCTCGTAATTCATTTTGATTGACGCCTGACTCTGCCTACTAACATGTGTGTTCATTTTTGCAGCTTATGTTTATTGTTATTATGCTGTGTTTTATTCAAATTTCATTATCATATTGTATCTGCTCCCCTCATGTAACCTTGCGAATCCTAAAAATCGCGCTTTAATTTCTGCCTTTAAATTTCTGCTTGCAGGACATTATCTCTCTGTTTGCATGATTCAATTATCTCACGCGTTTACCACACTTCTGTCACATTGCACACATCCGAAGGTTAGGTCTAACTGTTTGGCCGCCGCGCCAATAGTCCTCAACTTCAAACCCTCAAAACTACAAACTACAAACCCTAATTTTCACAAATGCCTCGCCGCAGGCAAAATTACCATGTTACCCCTAGCATTAGGACGAAGAGCCGCCGCGCTCATTTTAGGGTTTCCCGCTGTGGAATCCCTAATTTAACCCTAATTACAACTTAACAATTCAACGTAGAGATTTGGAGTTTCTACACTCCACGTAAGTGTGTCCTTAAGATGCGTTTATTCCCCTTGAGACCTTGACCACAGTCAAGAAGTCTCTAACCTCCCTTTTGAGGGGAACTACGATTACTCTGATTCCACTCCCGTAAGGATACGTAGGCACAAGATGCGATGTCTTGCCGAGTAAACTTAGAATTAACCCCTTAGGTCTCTTTTCTCACTTTTAATCCCTTTGTACATATACCTTAATAATAAATAAAGCAAAATAGTAAATATTTGAACAAAAGGTTCCTGTAGAGTACTACAGAAGTTTAGGGTGCTAATACCTTCCCTAAATTTAACCAACCCCCGAACCCTAGATCTTTCCCCGCATTGTGTTTACGATGCAAAATAGGTTTTCCCTCTTTTGACCTTTTCCTTCGGATAAATCAAAGAGCGGTTGTGAATTGAATTGCGATTCAAACTCATTAATAGTTTGTGATCCTATTTCCACCGCAACAGATGGAATTTGTTTCGCCCTCCTTCTTCTTGTATCCATTGAAAGGCTTCTTGGCATTGGCCTGATTGTTGGAACCTCCTGGGATCTTTCCACTCTTCAACCCTTCTTCAATTCTCTCACCGACGATCACTAGGTCGGAGAATCCAGCAGAGACGCTTCCGATCAACTTTTCGTAGTACTGGCCTTGTAAAGTACCCATGAAGATGTCAATAAGTTCACGGTCAACAAGAGGTGGATGCACCCTTGCGGCTAGCTCTCTCCATCGTTGCGCGTACTCCTTGAAGGATTCGCTATCCTTCTGAGTCATACTCTGAAGCTGAGTACGATTCGGAGCAAGATCGGTATTGTACTTATACTGCTTGACGAATGCATCAGCTAGCTCGGCCCAAGTGCGCACACTGTTACGTTCCAGCTGCATATACCATTCGAGTGATGCCCCAGACAAACTGTCTTGGAAGCAATGAATCATGAGCTTTTCATCTCTGGCATAGGCAGCCATCTTGCGACAATACATCTTCAGATGAATGTTTGGACAACTGAGACCTTTGTACTTCGAAAATTCTGGCACTTTGAACTTGGGAGGAATGACAACATCAGGCACCAAGCATAATTCCAAAGCACTGAAAGAATTCGAACTGTGCCCCTCCATGGCTCGGAGTTTCTCGGCTAGATCTCGGCACATCTTCATGGCTTCTGAATCCTGAGCAGCAACGGAACTGGCAATGGGGATAGCAGCATGATAGTTCTGAACGTCGTCATACTGATCCATCAGAGTATCTTCGATATGAGGAACTGGGATTTGCACAGCAGTAGGCTGGGCTTGCGGGATAGCTCCATGGTAACTCCGGGCGCTGGGGTTGGATGAGAAGTGTTCCCTTCGGTTGTGTTATTGAAGTTCAACGGCATCCCATGAGGATTTGGAATTGGAACCAAAGGGATGGCAGTAGACCCTTGTCCTTGACCATTGTTGTTGACGATAGCAGCGACTTCACATTGTTCTTCCTCTCTCCTGGCCGCGGGGATGGCTTCGAGGATCTGGTCGATCTTTCCTTTCATAGAATCCAACTCTTCCCTGAAGGTAGCTTGCTCCTGTTGAATCTTCTCCATCATTCGTCTTGTATTGGCTCTAGTTGCGTACTGGTGTCGAGGACTCAGCTTGATTTACTGGATATGAAGGAAAAAGAAACATGAGAAACTGCTGAAGGAAGGAGAATGCAAGATGCACAACAAATGATATGCAATGCAAATGATATGCAATGCAAGATGCAAGATCCAGGATCACAGGATCACAAATTCAAACAATTCTGAGAATTAGCCGGATGAACGATTCAAGGATCGCAGTCACTGCTCAAAGAAACCCCCCACGGGTAGGATTCTAAAACGGGTAAGTGCCTAGAGTCATGGATATCTTTCAAAGATATTACTGCCATGACAAAGCCTCATCATGATGATAATATCCTCAAAAGAATCTCCTCTAGGTGAGGTTCTCGTATCTTCCACGCGAGAAAGACTTCTCGGAGGCATCAACTACACAACCATCGACACACGGGTTCTAGAAAAGGTTCTCAGAGTCATAGATCGAGGTTGAAAATATTACTGTAAGAAAGTAATACGTTCAAGGGATCTCATCTGATTGGGGCGTTCGTATTAATTCACAAAGAATTAACACTACCAACCACCATGGATAAAACGGTTTATGGTCCTTGGGATAAACGATTCAAACTCGAAAACATTATTGTAATGGCAAAGACTCGCCACAACAACAATATCTCCAAGGAATCTACTCCAAGCGGGGTTTTCGCTTCAACTTAACGTGAAAGACTCCACGCAAGTCTCCACTACACAACCACCATCCTAATCCTAGGGTTTTACTCAGACTCGGGTGTAGAGTCATCTCACAAAGTAACCATAAGTATAGCAACCCCCACAATGCCTCAAGCATAAGTAACCAAGACAAGGATACCAATAAATAAGCGAAGAGAAAATAAAAGACAACAAGCTAACAACTCAAACTAAGATAGGCTAGACTCTCTTTTACATGGAGCAATCTTCCCCAGCAGAGTCGCCACCTGTCGCACCTCGAAAATTCATTTCGAACATACGACCCTCGCGCGAAAGGCGCGGAAAATGCGGTTCGACAGAGTCGCCACCGAACTTTATTTTTCCCGAATGAACGGGAGAGGAAAATATCGAGAAAACCTCAAAAACACGGAAGGAACACGGTCGTCGCAACCATATTCCTGGGTTCGGGAGTCGGTTACGCGAGGGGAATGTATTAGCACCCCTCACGTCCGTTGTACTCAACGGGAACCTCTTAATTCGAGTTGCGAAGATGTTAGCTAAACTTAATTCTTCTCTTCTCACTACTAAATGCTAAAGGATACTATAAAGGGCTAAAGACACTAAGGGAAAGGGGATGGTTAGAAGATAGGGTGCTCGCCAAGGATTGGAGTCCTTGTGCCTACGTATGCTCATTCGGACAAGAATGAGAAATCAGAGCGTCGTAGTTCGACTACGGGAAAGGATGGGGAAAAAATGGAAGATGGAGGGGATTGTGCTCGCCAAGATCATCGCAATCTTGTGCCTACGTATCTTACATTCAAGAGTGAATGAAGAATCAGAGCGTTCGTAGTTCGTGGTAACGACCACGAAAGAAACTGGATTGAATTGGTTTGAAATGGGTACGGAGGACGATTACTCGAAGCTTAAGAAAGACTTCCCGTACCCAAGTAATCGGGAGAGCGAACCAAAGACTTGGGACACTCTCTTTTTCATCTTGAAGAAATGATGTGTCTGAAAGGATAAGGTTGAAATGATGACGATCACTTGAAGCCTAAGAAAGACTTCACAGACCCCAAATAATCGGGAAAGCGAACCAAAGACTTGGAACACTCTCTTTTTCATCGTGAAAGGAAAGTTGTTTGAGTTGGAGATAGTTGAACGATGTCGAGTTGTTAATGTTATTTAGAGGCGTCAATTGTTCACACCCGAATAAGACAACTCACATGTAAACAACTGAAAGCAAGATCAAAGACTTGAACCTACTCTTTACACCTTGAAAAGAATTAAATAGTTGTTGATTGATTGATGGTTTGTTTCGAAAATCCGCTTGACGTTGGATCAAGGGTTTGACTCGTTATCGCGTGCAAAGCGTGTTGAAAATGAAATTGTTTGAAAAAGAGACCGACTTGACTTACGCATCAAGGGTCGAGTTGTAATAGGTTGATGGCGAATGCATATGAGCACTCGACTTACGGGTTGTTTGAAAATGGCTCGATGATGAATCGAGAATTAGTTTGAAAATAGTTTGATCGGCTCTAGTCCCTATGGGTGCTCCTAGGAGATAAACTAATAATTAAAGAAATGCGAGACATACATCAGAATGGGAGAGGGATACATGTAAGTTACACAGGATTACACGAAATAAAGGGGTCTCATTGTCAGGTAGCCCAAGAGAAAGCCGTGTGTGTGCATTTTGTGTCCTAAACTACGCCTTGAGCAAAGTCGGGCACGACTTAAAATTAGGATACCTGCAAATGACCAAAGATCCAACAGTCCACCAATTTGGCTTTTAGCAGCTTCGATAATTTATTAGGTGTTTTCGATTATGGGTGAATGAATATGAATAATGAGATATGATAATAATAATATGAATAAATAATATGACAATAATATAGTAAGATAATATAACAATAATATCCACAATAATATTCAACAGAAATTAAATTCAATGGTTAGTGAATCGAATCGGGACATGAAAGAATGGATCTCGTCTTAATCGCAAACATAATGCCGATTAATCGAAGGTAGCCTATCACGATCCCAAAGTACGGAAAATGACCCCAATGGTCATTCACCATAGATTTGAAATCGAGAAGGTTATCAACTTCGATACGCGACGCTTACGAATAAAAGACTTCATCGATCCAAAAATCGAAATAAAATCGGAGAGATAAGGTGGTATCGGATCCTTTGTTTCACGTTAATATTTTGACGGCTAAACGGTGGAAACTTCGTCATTGACCCACAACAAGACAAAGTATCCAATAACAAATGGGATCCAACTCTAAAATAGAAAATAAACTTCTAGATAAAATGTATATACACAAATCTCTAGAATATATAATATATAATGCACATTAAAAAAAATAATAATAGCTAGAGCTAATATATACTTATATATAAACAGAAAAATATTGTTAACAAATCTTAAAATTAAATTAACAAAGATACAAACTAAAAAAGAAAAAAAAAAAGAAAAGAGAAGAAAAGGGGGTGTACAGAAAGGCTGTGCGGTTAGGGAATCATGTGGGCTTGAAAGCCCATTATCCCTATCCAACATCAGCAAAAACGAAGGGTGGTATGGAATCAGTGGGAGTAAACAAAAGAGAAACAAGCGGAAGATCAAAGCCCAATACACGGTTAATCAGCAACCTGACCCAAAACGCAACACCAAATCCGAATGAATCAACTCGTTTCGCAACTCACACAGCTTACTCGTTCGATCTCATCCGCCACCGTCTTGTAATCACACTCAAATCTTACTTCGTTATCTCCTCTCTATTCTCTCTTAGTTTGTTTCTCTTTTCGGGCTGTTTGATTAATTTCGAAGTGTCAAGGTTAATAGATTGAAGGAAAGGTTGAAGAGAAATTTAGGGATTTTTAGTGTGAGGGTTTTGAAATCAATTGGGATTGTTGATGTTAGCGAAGAAGCTTCGGGTATGAGGTCGTTGTGGTTGTCCACTGATTTGGGGCAGAGGGAGAGTTGACGTTTGAAGAAAATTTCTGGGAAATTTATGAAGCACGTTTCTGGGTTATTCCTTAAAGAAGATGGTGGTTTGTGTGTTTCGGCGGAAAAGTTGGGAAGTTTGAAGTTTGGTTGAAGGTGATGGTATTAGGTTCGTTTGAGAGTTGAATTTGGAAGATGAACGAAAATGGAAGTGGTTTAAGGGTAACAAAAATGGCTGTTCGAAGTTGGGAGAAGGGAGTTTGGTACGCTGTTGTGAGTTAGAGATTGAGGAAACGTTGGATGAATCAGAAATGGAAAGGGGTTTTTGTAGTTGGGGATGGAGATTCGTCGGGTTTTTGTTGTACTTGTCGAAGGTGGTCTGAGGAAGTTAAATGGAGGTTGTCATTGTTCTGTTATGAGGAGAATGGTGAAGATGGATGAGGGAGCTGGGGCGGCTGGCATTGTGACTAGGGTTTGGAGGCTCATTCTCAGATTAGGGGTTTTTTTCTACTGCAGCCTCTCACATGGTTTTATACGGGGAGAGTATCTGGAGGATTGAGGTGAGGTTTTTCTTTCTCTTTTGTCTGTAGTGATGTAATATCTTAAATTAGTTTTCACTGTGGTGACTGCTTTTTACTTTTACTGTGGTAAATAGTATTCACATTAATCTGTAACTATGTTTGAACATGTTGTGCTGCAGGTGTTTTTTTTGCAATTGCACTGATTTTCATCATTCATGTAGCACCAGTTAGCATTTGATTATGGTTTGTGGGAACCGACTATCTTATGTCATAACTCGTCGTCTTATTTTGTCCGCAGGTAATGGATTAATCCAACGACGAGACAAAATTCGGGCTTGGTCTTGGAGCAACATTTTTCTTCACTTAGTTGTAGGTATTGGGGTCACCGAAACTTTTGTATGGGGGGCATTTGGTGTTGTCCTTCTTCTGCATTTGATGTCCATTTTATGTGGGATAAAAAGACTCAATTTATTTTGTGATTTCGCAGAATTCTCGTGTGCGGTAATTAGAAGCTAAGTCCTATGAAAGCGGAAAACTCGCGCTGGTTTTAAGCACTACATTCAGGAATTGGTTTGGCGTGTTGTAACAGCTTGAAGAAAGCTTTAAATTGTGTGGTCACGGTATGGACTGTTATGTCGTTTACAGAGCTCTCGCGGCCATTTCATGAACAAGATTGTGTGGGGATCCTCGACTGTCTTCTCATGAAAGTTGCCTCCTTTATTGCCGGTAATGATCTGCTGATGCGTACGGTTTCATCTTCTGTTATGCATTCTCGCATTGATGCTGCCGTACGGTTTACGTTATTATCTTTTGCTGCAGGTAACATTTTTGCAACTGGTGTATGGTACGGAGCAAATTCCTCACTTGTTGGCTGCGTGTTATGTTGTCAAACAGCAAGGCTTTTTCCATGGTAATGGATGTGTCATTTACGGTTTGCGATTTTGTGGTCATGTGAATGCACTGTCGTTTAACTCAAGGCATGAAAACTTATATGTAGGTAACCATGAATTAACTTGAGGAGTACATGATGGTAGAGTTGCGGCTTGAGGTGGCTTGCGGTACGAAAATGGAGTATGATTACTACAAGTTGCGACTCACGTACGAAGGCACGTAAAGTCATAGCAGGTGGTGGTGTGTATCATCTTTCATATGAAATCTCGTGGCTTGTGTGCGTGAACTATGAGTTGATGCAGAGTGATGTGGAGCTTGTGTTGATACCGTGACTAGACCGCATAACGACTCGCAGCGTGTGAAGCCGCGGTCGGACCACATAATAATTTACAGCGAGGGAAACGATACGGTAAGTACTACACTTTCTGTTACACTTTGAGCTCCCTATGATTGGATAAGATCTCATGGCCTGAGCATGTTTTGCCTGAATATTATTACTTCTGCATTATAGTGATGACGCAAAAAAACCTGTGGTCTGATAAATCTTTTGTGTCAGGTTTGGCGGTGTGATGCGAATTGGTGTTGAAAGGAAAATTGGGGTCACCAACTGATAAGCACAGTTGAAGGCGTCAAATCCTCATAAGCGTCAAGCCCTCTCTCGGCATGAATTATAGGTGCTTGGCTTCAAGTGTCAGAACAATTCCAACAATCTTAAGTACTCATAACTTCTTATTGTGATATGCAACATAAACTTCTTTGTAAACACTTCTGCAATAAGTTCGTAATCGTAACAGTATTTAGACATGGCTGGCTGGCTAAGAAAACTGGATAGTTTCCTTGCAGGAATCAGCTTGTATCAAGACCTGGGCTGAGTGACTTGATGTGGACGACGTGCGCGTACGGTTGTGCTGGTGGTCTTTGGTCTGATAGCAACAGGTTGCAATTTGGCTTGAATTTTGCATTGGTGTGCTGCAAGAGATTTCCCTATGGCTTGAATATCAAAATTACCGGCATCAGCTTTCATCACATCAGCAACCGCTTATTTACGGTTCACGTGTGTTTGCTTCAATGATCATATTCCTGGCTGCCGTTTTTTTATGCGTACGTATTGTCTATTGTGCTACGGTTTTGGAGTTTGTGAGTCATGTTTCCTGTGTCTTTTCTTGTGCAGGGAGATGTATAGCTAACAGGTTCTGTGTTATGGTTACGCATCACGACACTGTTTCACTTGCGCGGGACACGTTAATCTGTTGTTGCGACCTGTCGTACCTGTTGCGACAACTCTTGTTGTTTGTAAATTGAGAAACGAATATTCAGATTCTTTCTTTTTAAAATTTCATCTTCGTTGAACTTTTTCATCTTCCGCTCTGTTCTAGTAATGATCTGAATTCATACGGGTTCTGCTGCAGGTACAAGTCTCGGCAATGCTTTGTGATGAAACTTTTAATTTATCTCTTATGTTGGTATTGCGTAATTTTACGGTTTAAAAGGATTTGCTTTTGCGAGGTTGGTCATGACAGAAGAAAAATACAAGTTATGGTGATGGCTAAGATTTGGCGAGATGAGGCACGACCATTACGCAAGGAACGGTAAGGCAAGCTGATGTAGCTTTGGTCTTCTGTAGTAACATTTATGTGTGATACTACTGAGAATTTAACTTTGCAAATTGTTGGTTTCAGGTTATGAATGTGGGGAAATTCTTTTTTGCAAGTTTTCACTAGTGGCTTTGGTGATATGTCGGTTGGTACGAGCTGTTTGTGATGCAGACAACGACTTCGTACAGGCTTTAATGTCCTGCTGATACAAAGTGCTCCATGTCGCATATGCCGCGGACTAAAGCTTATTCTTACAAGACTCTTTTTCTTTGCCTTCTTGTGTAGCTGCTGAAAAGCTGATGTGTGGTACAACCTGCGTGGGATTTTGTTGGTGTCGTCTCGCGTGATGGTTTTGAAATAGCTGAGGTAAACCGCAAGATCTGGGCTATTTGCAAATATTTAACAACTCTTGAAAAATGGTTAGCATATGACTGTCAATGAACCATGACTGGTTTCCCTTGCAGGTCTGAATTTACTCCCAGAAACAGAAAGAATGCTAGAGGTTATTTTCCGGTACTGTGCGCTTTTAGGAGGTGAATCTTGCCACAATATCAAACTTGTTGTTGATGACACTCCGGGTCGGTTATAATAACAGGTGCTGCAGGACTTGAGTCTCTAGCCAATTGAGGAGATATTCGATTGTCAACCACATGATGAAACATTAGGTCCAAGCAATCGGTCTTATGCGTTAATTGTAAACCATTTAGCTAGGCACAATTTGGTTGTATTTTCTCTAAGCTTAAACATTTAAACATTGTATATTACTAATGTTTTGAAACCAAACAGGATCTGCAAAATAGTCTCATCTTCCACTCATTTCTTACTACTCTAAAAAAAAGAATGATTTGAAACTTAAAACAGCCCACTTAAATTTCTCCCATCACCGCTTGGATAGTATGAGAGCTTGGTAAAGCGTGGGAAACCGTGACTCCCCTGTTTCTATATATGTTTCTTCACGAAAGAATGCCATGACTTCTTCTTTTGTATGTGAATGAAAAGAAACCATTAAGGACAATGTTAACTTTTCACATTGAACTCTCACCCAACATATTTATTTTCCATTTACTTCCATCTCGAAAGGAATGCTTATATGGACTAGACTAAATGATTTGCTTTAGAAATGTATGGGCTCTGTGGGCAATTCTTTAAGTACAAGCAAACTTGGTCACTTTAGTCCTAAAACTTTAGACAATATGGAATTTAATTCTCTTGCCACATGCCTTATCATGTCTTGAACAAGCCCTTTGGATAAAACTATGTATTTTGACCATACAACGGTTGGGCTATTTATTATGCGTACGGTCTAAAATCATGCATCCACTCTTTGCACCAATTCACTCTCAATAATGACCAAATGACCTATAGCATACACTCGAAATACCACCAGGATTCAAAATTGGAATTTGACTTTAGATGAACAATTTTTCTCTTGACCTTAAACAAGTTTATAAGGGCACACAAAACTCTCATAACCTAAATTATAGAGGATCGTGACTAGAGTCCAGATAATCACCCATAGAGCTTAGTATGGAAAAGGTGAGGAAAGGGTGGGACAAATTTAGGGTATGACAATCACCTCTATACCGATAACACTTGACAACAACATACTTGTGCTTGCAACAAAACTCAACTTGTTAGAAGTACAAGAGTATAGTTGTAAATAGAGTAACACGAAACTAGCAATCATTAAACCCGATCAGAAATGTCGAGAATGCCAAGTTCTCGACGGATATGAAAGAAAGGTTCAGTGGCTAGCGGCTTTGTGAAAATGTCCGCTAGTTAATTTTTGGTGTCAACGTGTTCAAAGACAACGTCACCTATTTCTATATGTTTGGTACGAGAATGTAACACTGGATTTTTGGTAAGGTTTATAGCACTAGTATTGTCACAAAATATTGGAACACGTTCTAGTTTTAAATTGAAGTCCAATAGTTGCTGCTTAAGCCATAGGACTTGCGCACAACAACTACCGGCGGCTACGTATTCCGCTTCGGCGGTTGACAGAGCAATAAACACTTGTTTCTTGCTGTGCCAACTGACCAAGGAATTTGAAAATAAGTGACACGTACCGCTGGTGCTTTTCCTATCCGATTTGCAACCGGCAAAATCGGAATCGGAGAAACCTACCAATGAGCAATCATTACCTTTGGAATACCACAGTCCATACTTCGGAGTACCAGATAGGTATTGAAGTATACATTTGACAGATTTTAGGTGGGATTCCTTAGGACATGATTGGTATCTTGCGCACATACACACGCTAAACATAATGTCGGGACGAGAAGCAGTAAGATAGAGAAGAGAGCCAATCATACCTCTATACCTTTTTACCTCAACGCCCTTACCACTTTCATCTTTACTCATATTTACACATGTTGGCATAGGAGTGTCTATGGCTTTTGAATTTGCCATGTCAAATCTCTTGAGAAACTCCAAACAATATTTTGTTTGGCTCACGAATGTTCCTTCTTTCAGTTGCTTGATTTGCAAACCGAGAAAGTATGTGAGTTCACCCATCATACTCATCTCGAATTCACCCTGCATAAGCTTAGAAACTCTCTCACGAGATTCATGTTAGTAGATCCAAATATGATATCGTCAACATAAATTTGTACAAGAATTAAGTGCTTTCCTTGACGTTTAATGAAGAGAGTAGTGTCAACCTTTCCTCTTGAGTAACCTTGATCAAGTAAAAATTTACTTAGTCTCTCATATCAAGCTCTAGGAGCTTGTTTGAGACCATATAAAGCCCTTTTCAATTTGTAGACATGATCAGGATACTCATGAGACTCAAAACCCGGAGGTTGTGCAACATAGACTTCTTCATTTATGTACCCATTAAAGAACACACTCTTAACGTCCATTTGAAATAACTTAAAATCCTTCGCACAGGCGAAGGCAAGCAAAAGGCGTATAACCTCAAGTCGGGCAACCGGCACATAAGTTTCCTCATAGTCGATGCCTTCCTCTTGGTTAGACCCTTGCGCGACTAAACGCGCCTTGTTGCGAGTTATTACTCCGTTTTCGTCCAATTTATTTCTAAATACCCATCGGGTGCCGATTAATCGATGACCTCACGGAGGAGGGACAAGGTCCCAAACTTCATTTCTAGTGAACTGATTTAGTTCCTCCTGCATTGACAAAAACCAGTGTTCATCGAGTAGGGCTTCCTTAGGGTTTTTAGGTTCCATTTGTGAAACGAACGCAAAGTGATAACAGAAATTATTAGCTTCGATCGAGTTGTTACACCCTTTGTGATGTCTCCGAGAATGTTGTCAATTGGATGGTCTTTGGGAGACTTCCAAGCTTGAGGGAGATCATCGTTTGAAGGCAGATGAGCTTCCTCGGTTACCTCATGGTGTACATATTTATCCTCCTCAACTTTGGCTTCGTCTGGTTGATCAATCCCCGTCTCGCCACCTTTGAGTATGTCTTCCGTAGATGTACCTGCACCATGAACAACACTATCCTTTCCGACATTTCTCGGATAGGACTCATCAAAAGTAACATGCACATACTCTTCTAAAGCAAGCAATCGTTTATTATATATTCTATATGCTTTACTCGATTGAGAGTATCCGAGAAAGATACCTTCGTCGGCCTTGGAATCGAATTTTCCCAAGTTTTCCTTTCCATTGTTTAATACAAAACATTTGCAACCAAACACATGCAAGTGAGAAACATTTGGCTTTCGCCCTTTTAAAAGCTCATACGGTGTTTTATTTAGAATGGGGCAAATAAGCACCCTATTCAAAACATAACACGCCGTACTAATGGCGTCGGCCCAAAAATATTTTGGTAAACCACTTTCGTTAATCATTGTTCTTCCCAATTCTTCTAAAATTTGATTTTTACGCTCCACAACCCCGTTTTGTTGAGGGGTGCGTGGAGCGGAGAAGTTATGATCTATACTATGGTTACCGCAATATTCTTCAAATAAGTGATTTTCAAACTCACCTCCATGGTCGCTTCTAATTGATACAATGTTTGTATTTTACTTATTTTGGTAAAGCTTAGCAAACCTTTCAAAAGCGGCAAATGTATCACTCTTACTTACTAAAAAGATGGTCCAACAAAACCTAGAAAAGTCGTCCACTATTACGAACCCGTAATAGTTTCCTCCTAGAATTTTAATCCTAGACGGCCTAAACAAGTCCATATGAAGAAGTTCGAGAGGTCTCGTTGTTGAAACGATCTTTTTGGATTTAAATGAGATCCTCGTTTGCTTCCCTTTTTGACAAGCATCACAAAGGTGATCCTTGGTGAACTTTATTTTGGGAAGTCCTAAGACTAAGTCTTTTGAGACTACCTTATTTAGTAAGTCAAAGTTAACATGCGCTAAACGCCTATGCCATAGCCATGAGTCTTCACTCATTGTTATGAGGCATTTGTCGCTTGTTAACGATACTTCATTTAAGTCAAGCATATATACGTTGTTTACTCTAAAATCATTAAACATATTCTTCTTGTCATTATCATGCACAATTTTGCAACAATCTTTTGAAAATGATACATTGTATCCTTTGTCGCATAATTGGCTAATGCTAAGCAGATTATGTTTAAGGCCCTCGACAAGCAACACGTCGGAAATCGTAGTAGAAGAGGGGTTACCTACACTACCTTTACCTAGTATTGCTCCGTGGTTGTTATCACCATAAGTTACATACCCTTTCTTCTTAGCCACGAAGTCTGTGAATAAGGATATGTCTCCAAACATGTGTCTTGAGCATCCACTGTCGAGAACCCATCTTCTCTCGGTGGTCTCGACACATATCACCTATCAAAACATAATTAGCAAAAGGAGGTACCCAATGGCATATTGGGTCCTAATATGTTAGCGACAAGATGGTTGCGTTTGGGCAACCATTGATAAATGCCTTTAGGAACCAAAAATCTCCTAAATCGGCATTTAGCAGTGGAATGGCCTTTCTTGCAACAATATAAGCATGCAAAATCGACTTTAGAATCACTTTTACTTGCTTGATCCCTAATTACATATGCATATTTTTGATATGGGTTTACCATACTTTTTCTAAAATCCTTTCTATCAATAGCAAATGTAATTTTAGGCTTAAGTGCCTTGTTTAATTTGGCCTTAAGGTTTCTAACTTCACCTTGCCAAATATGACAAGTATCACAACCAAAGTCGAAAGGATTTCTATGGTCCTTACAACCCAATTTATTACTTTCCACAATGGAAGCCTTAAGGTCCTCTAATTTCTTTTCGGACTCTTTAACTTTGTGCTCTATGTAAGTAAAAATTCTTTTTCTTATTTTTCTGATGTGCGGAAAGGCATAGATTCACGGACTCTTCTTCATCACTAGAGATTTTATCAGAGGAGGAAGAGTCGCTATCGCTTTCCCAAGCTATGTACGCTCTCCTTGGCTTTGATGATTTCTTGTATGACTTTGATGATTCCTTTTCCTTTTCCTTTTTGTTCATCGGACAGTCTGGTTTGTAGTGACCGGGCTTTCCACACTTGTAGCACGTCCCTCTAGTCTTTTTACCTTTTGAGTCATCATCTTTGGAGTACCTCGATTGTTTCCAGAAGTTTACCAAGTTCTTCTCGGAATGTTGGATGTCGTTCTTTCTCACGTAACGATTGTACCGTTTAACGAACAACCCCATATCTTCGCTCTTGTCCTCTTCTTCTTTGTCGCTTGAGGAATAATCACTTTGCTCTTTTGCTTGAGACTTAGAGGAGGAAGTCTTAAGAGCTATCGATTTCTTTTCACTCACCTTCGTTTTGTCTTTCTTTTCCATCTTTTCGCGTTGATCTAGGCTTAAGAGTACCTGTTCATGCTCTTGTAGTTTGCCAAACAATGTTGTCAAGTCTAATAAGGTAAGATCATGTGCTTCTTTGATGGCAGTCACTTTCGGATGTCATTCCCTGTTAAGACATCTCAAGATCTTATTAGTAGCAATATCATTGGAAACAGGCATACCTAATGAATGTAAACGATTGATGAGATGAGTAAATCTCTTTTTCATGTCAGCAATTGTTTCCCCTTGCTCCATAAAAAAGAGATCAAACTCTTGTGTTAATGTGTTGATTCTAGCCAACTTAACATCGTTCGTCCCCTCATGGGCGATTTGTATTGAATCCCACATGGCCTTAGCAGTAGGACAATGGGATACACAATAGTATTCATCTACACCTAATGAGGAGATTAAGATATTTTTGGCTTTCCAATCGTAATTGTATTTCTTCTCATCGTCATCGGTCCATTGTGCTTCAGGCTTTGGCACAACTACATTATCTGCATTGGTCATAGTAATTTCTATTGGACCATTGAGGATAACGTTCCATATTTTTCGGTCTATGGAGTTTATGTGCACCCGCATACAGTCTTTCCAATAACTATAATTTTCACCGTTGAAAACGGGAGCTCTATTGTACGCCCCTTTTGGTTCGTTAGCCATTTTCTATCAATGTTGTATTTGAAGCACCGAGTAACCGAAGCTCAAGATACCACTTATTATACTATGGCACAGATCTAGAAGGGGGGGGGGGGGGGGTTAAATAGATCCCAATTAAAATTTGAGTCGGCTGGTTTTTAAAATATGTTTTAAGTGCGGAAGCGGCCGAGGAAAATATAGTCTAAAACGAACGGTTATTGGAAAACCGGATATGCGTTAAGCCTTTGGATTAATGACAATATGGAAAAGAGAATCTCAACACTAATCACACTTATCAATGATCTAATTCACTTGTTAGGATTCCTAGTTCCAATGATTTAAAGAGCAAGCCAAAACTAGATACACAAATAAGATAATTTTGGTTTAGGCAATTTGTCAAACACTTGGTGTGCAAAAACACTCCAAGTGATATTTATGTTGAGTAAGTGATTCCAACTAGCCTAGTACAATGTCTTATTGTACTTTGGATTCAAAAACATAGTTTTAACCTCTTACTCAATTGATATCACAGTTTGACAATAGTGCTTATACAAAAATCACTTATTTTTAAGCTAAAACGAAAATGCTGAAAAATAGAGAAGACAAGTATTTGGTGAGGCAGTTCCCTCGTCGTCCTCGCTTCGGGGTACGTCTTCCCTCAATTCTAAAACTAAAATTGAGATAGATTTAATAGATATCACCTGTTGAATGTAACGGTTTATACAAGGATTGAACAGCAAATATACAACAGAATTCTCAATACGTTGAATGTTGCTTCCACTCCTTGCCCCTTGATTCAAGATGAATCAAGTCCTCCAATCATTGTTGATAGACCTCCGATTCCAGCCACCTTATTGAATAACCCTTAGTTGTTCAAACCTTCGGCCCCGGTTGATCTCAACTACAACAAATCGAACCTGAGATCTTCCCATCAATATCACTGAATCCGCTACTAGACTATTGAAGAACACCTCTTCACAATCACTTTCGCTCAGTTGACCCTTGATGAAGAATCTCGTCCAAAAACCCCCAAAATTCAAACCAATCTTGGAGGATAAAACCCTAACAGTTTTATTCAAAAAAGAACCTGTCACAAGCTTCAACCCGAACTAGATTACCCAATCTAAGCTTCGAACCTTATCACCTTTAATCACTCACAATGCACTTCAAAAATGGATGTGTGTAATTGATGTGTTGTGAGATGTTGAAGATGAAGATGATGAATCTTGGACACCTATTTCACTCTTTCTTATTCTTGAACACATGAATCAGTTTTTATCAAATGTTAAAATGACATAAGTGGTTGAATTTGTATATATAGTACCAGACCAACCAAAGACATAACAGCTTTTCAAATAATAGAGGGAATCACTTAAAACTGCATTTCCGCGCGAACAGTCAACCACAGCAGGTCTGTGCGTCGACGCATAGCCTGCACTTTTGGAAATCTGCAAAATGTATCAGTATGCGTCGACCATACAGTCGGTGTGCGCTAACCCGTTGAAGAGTAATTTCTTCATGCGCCGACCCTGCGGTCGACTCAAACCTTCATGCGCTGACCAGTGGAAAAATGCATTGATGCATGCGCCGACCCTATGGTCGACTCATGCCCTACAAACCTGCAAAAATTGAAATTCTTGTGGTTTTTCACGACCACATTTTATCTACACATATTATATTAATTATAACAGTTTTTAGACAAAAGTAAAAGGATACGGTAGGTGATACGTTGCATTTGTTTGGTAGAGTTGGAATTTACAATTTGCCAATTCATCCATGGTTGTAATTTGTCATCATCGAAACCTTTATCAAGTGATGTCTTGCAAACTCGTGTGATGTGTGGCAATTTGCCTTCACAGTCTCTACTTTCTCAATCGCTGGAACAATTTTAGAAAATATTCTACATGATCCTCTTCAGCCTTAGACTTGGAAATCATGTCATCAACATATACCTCGATTTCATTGTGCATCATGTCATGGAATAGGGTAGTCTATCCCTCCGGTATGTAGCACTAGCGTTCTTCAAACCGAATAACATCACTTTGTAACAGAATGTTCCCCAAGGGGTGATAAACATTGTTTTTTCCATGTCCTCGGATGCCATCTTAATTTGATTATATCTGGAAAAGCCATCTATAAAGGTGAAAACATTGAATTTAGTTTTATTATCTACCAACGTGTTAATATGTGTCAGAGGAAAATCATCTTTTGGACATGCTTTATTTAGATCTATGTAATCTACATACATTCTGACTTTTTCTTCTTTCTTCGGAACTAGCACAATATTAGCCACCCATTGAGGATAAATAAATGTGACAAGAAAGTTGGCATCAGTCTATTTCTGCACTTCTTCTCTAATTTTGACAGTCATCTCAGGATGAGTTCTTCTTAACTTTTGCTTCACTAGTGGACATTCTGGTTTAAGCGGCAGTCGGTGCTCTGCAATATCAGTATCTAATCATGGCATATCTTGATACGACCAAGAAAATACATCAACATACTCTTTTAACAGCTCTACCAACCTCTTCTTGACATACTTACCAAGTAGTGCCCCAATCTTGACTTCTCTTTTATTCTCTTTAGAACCCAAGTTGATCAATTCGACAAGCTCTTTATATGGTTGAATAATCTCCTCCTCATGCTCAAGAAGCCGAGTAATTTCTTCTGAAATATCAATGTCTTCCTCACTTTCTTCTTTCGCTTCAAATACAGGAAATTCAAAGTTAAGAGAGGGCACAGGATTATTATTTTCAATGAGTTTATTTCATATTAATCTACACATGATTTATGCTTTGTTTTAGAAAATAGAAAAATGTGAAAGTGATAAGCAATAATTAAAATTGTTTTTAACAGGTTTTTTAGTTACCATTTTCCAGAAAAACGCCAAAACAAAAACACGTTGGGTAACAAAATGTCTTTTATTAATGATCTTAAAATTTGAAACAAAGGTGCCCGAACAATGTCACTTTCACCTTGGGCAGAGTGAAAGGAAATATTTGAAAAAACAAAACAAATTACTTAGACAAATGAGAGACACTAGGAATATCCACAGTAGTCCAATTTTGACTAGTCTCTCCATGCGTCACAAAGTACGGTTATTCTGGATCTGAATCACCTTCATTTATAGAAGCAACAACTTCATTTCCAAGGTGAATAAAACTAGCATTGTGGAACACTTCTTGGATAGGTGTGATAATAACTTCATGCTTCAATGCTCTTCTAATTGTATAGGTTGAGAAACCTAAACCAACTATGTTCTTATTCTCGGGAAGCTCAACAATCTGTCTCCAACCTTCCCCTGGACCGCTCTTCACAAAAATATTCATCATATATTAATCATCACTTGTTCACATACAAGGTCAATTAAAAGAAATACATAAAGTTAAGGTAGACTACCTCTACCTTTGATACAAAGGAAATTAGCTACCCATAACCATGGTAGCTTTCTTTACAACTAATGAGAGAAAATGAATGAGCATCCATGTCGAAGAATCGATCTTGGATGCGAATCCAGCTTCTATTTGCAAAATATCCCTCCTTGGTGAAGAAATGCAAAAATAGGGTTTTTATGTGGAAAATGGGGTTATGTTAGGTTATTATCGCGAAAAAGTGCTTAAATAGTACAACTAAAAACTGTCAAGTTCGCTATGCGAACTCATTCTTTGCACTACGAAGACCCATTTATGGCACATGAAGTGCCTCTAAATAGTTAAACCTCCCCTGAAGAAATATCTAAGTTCGCAGTGCGAACACTTCTTCGCTACAAGTTTGCACAACGAACTTAGGGTCCTTTTCTTACGGCCTCTAATCTGAGATGGTTCTTTGGGGCTTTGCCAAGAACTTGCATATCGAACATTCGCTTTCACCTCGATGGTGTTCCTTCTTTTATTTGGCTTCCTTGTCAATTCACTTGTGTCTTGATCTTTGATAGTTTATGTATAAACCCTGCATAAAAACACACATATCAAAGCAACCAAAGGTATTTGAAACATAATTGAAGAATAGTATGGAAACATGAAATAAAACCATTGAAACATGACAAATGATTTGAAAATCCCAAGAAATATGAATCAAAATAAGATATGTTTGGCATTCAACACCCTTTTAGGGATTACTCCCCATCAAAGTAGTCAGTTGTCGCGGCGGGAAAAAGATTGAGATTAAGATATTGATTAACTTAACTCGAAAAACAAGAGTTACCACCAAACTTTATTGTTTCCAAAGGGAAAAGGTCAAAAAAACCCAAAAAAGAAAAAACAAAAAGAGAGAATCTATATACGGGGGTTGGTTATACAAGGGGAAGATATTATCACCCCTCGCATATATGGTACTCCATAGGAACCATTTACAAATATGTGTTTATAAAACGTTGGATTGTTTGTTGATTGATTTGAAATGAAAAGACATTTTTTCATGTTCAAGGGGAAAACTCAACTTAATACCAACAATTATGAGGAAATGGGTATCTGCTTCATCTTGATATGAAGAACTTTTACTTGGACTTTCTCATAAGCACGTCTCAACATTCAAGTGGAAAATGTTAATCATTTCTCAACATCTTGTAGAAGTATAGTGGTTAGCATCATTGCAAGAATAGACTAATAATCAATCTTTTGGGGAAAAAAGATCTTAAAGAAAAGTGCACAAAGGCACAAAAATAAGTTCGATGAGGTTTGTCTTTTTAAGAATTCTGAAAAGAGTTTGAGTATGCTTAAGTGTTTTAGCATTTACTAAGAAAAATATTTTCTGGATCACTTAACAAAGCCAAGGTTTATTAAGAAAAAGGTGTGAAGTTTGAAAACATGTTTTTGAAATAGGGAGAAGTTTTAAAAATATAAGAAGTGGGAAGGAGAGGAAGAAACTATCCTAAAGAATAAAGTAAAATGTATCATTGTAAGATAGCCCAAGAAAAAGCCTTTGTGTGTGCAAGTGTATTAACTACAAGAGGAAACAAGCATTTGACATTGGTCAAAACAAGCATTCCTTTCCCATTGGATTGAGCCACAAGATGAACAAGTATAGACATAGATGATTATCAAATTCACAAAGCCACAAAGAGCATCCAAGTCTTGAGTTGAAGATTAGAGGACCCAAAAGAATCATTATGTCTCAGATGAATCACAAATTCTCTGATAACACTCCAAGCAAAGGTAAACACTAAGTCCTAAGTCCAAGGCCCAAAATACTCCTCAAGCAAGGGATAGTAACACAAAGTCTAAAAGATCAAATTAAAGTTCTTTAGGGTTTTAGATATTTTATGATATTTTTGTTCTTTTGAAATAAGAAACAATAACGCATAAGATAAAAAAATAAAAGGCAAGAATGTAAAATGACACGATTGTAAATGACATAAGAGTAAATGACATAAATGTAAAGAGTATAAAAGTAAATTTTAGAAGTTAGCACAACTAAGATATCAATGTTAGTTTTAATGGGAATTCAACCGAGTTGGGGGAATTTAGCGTTATGTTAAGAAATCGTAAGTGGACTTATGTAGAAGTCACACCTATCTGAGGTTGATCAATAACAACTTATGTGTCAAACATGTTAGAGAAATGATACAAAATTATTCTCCTAAAAAAATATAACACAAAAGTCAAAACAGAAGTCAAAAGAAGAAGAGGATGGAGGAGAAGAGAGCTAAGGTCATCATTTAGGGATCATATATCAACAAACCAAAGACTTAAGACATGATCTCATTAGGGATAACCTATCTCTAATGCAAATTTCCAATAATGATTAGATGATCACTCATAAGCATGTTTGAACCAAAGAAGGTTGAATCAACCAAGGGACCATCAATCAAAGATTTAAAATGTTGATGATATGATCAATCAAGCAATCATCAAGAGCCAAATAAAAATATTCAAAAATATGAACAAAAAATAATAAAAAAAAACAAATAAAGTGATTTAAAAAGGAAATTAAAGGGAATATCCAAAATATGCATCAAAACATCAAATAAATGGTTGAGAAAATTATGAGAAGTCAAGGATGTTGCAAATAAAGAGATCTCTAAAGTTGGAGTGAAAAACGTTTCAAAATGATTAAAAACAAAATGCAAAATAAAAATTAAATGAAAAAAATAGGAAAAAAACAATTAAATGCAAAATGATTTTTAAAAATTCTGAAAGAATATATGTGATAGAAAATATATTGATGGATTTATGAAAAAATGGAGTAAAAAAAGATTAAATATCATTAAAAATAAAATCATAAAAGAAAATGAAATAAAAATGAAAATAAAATAAAAAAGAAAATACAAATGTTTGAAAATTGGCGCCAACGACTAGTTTTTCAAACGCATGAAGGCAGTCATCTTCAACCTTCAGCCAATCTTGCAATCTCCATGAACTCGTGTTTCTAGCATGAATCAAGCATGGGTTTAGCTCCTAAACACTTTATCGTTCATGTCTCTCTGCATCAGAGCCATTAATTGACTCTGAGCAGAGAGAATTTGTTCAAGAACACGAAGAACCCTAGATCTTCAAAATAAAATAACATGATTAATACGAAGAATAAATTCAAGGTAGTTCAGGGCATTCAGTCAGTAAATTAAGAAGAACATACTAGTAACTTGTTTGCTCAAAACTTTTACTCGTAACTACCTTTTCAGTTAAAGCTTCGAAGGTTAACAATGATGAAATGGTTAACTTGTTTTCAGTGGTTTCGAGCTCAAGTGTAATAGAGATTTTTTGGCTTTCTAAAGCTTGCAAATGAAGGAAAATTAAACCTCTATTTATAGGAAAAGTGTTGCTAAGCTCACACATGTGAAATGGATTTGAAATACGTGTGACCCAAGTTGAAATTAGTTGATTTACAATTTGTGTGAGGGTAAGGGTGGAATGTGTGATTCAATCATGAAAACTAGTCGTTTAGCGCTTACTTGCACGCGTTTTGGTTGTACAAAAGGTTCACACATGTGAAGGTGGTTGCAAATTGAGGATTGGCATGAAAATCATGACCTGAAACTTACAAAGAAGAAGAGTTAAAGGTACCATGTTTGAAGCTAGGCTAAATAAAGTCCACTCGTGCATTTTTTAATTTTGTTTGTGCCAACTGTTCCTTTCATTGCAAAGAATTTAATGCAAAAATAACCACATCAAAAGGATGATTGGATTGAAAATGGGGTGGGTTTAAAGTTAGGGTCGTGGCCTGAAATTTCAGGTCAGGCATTAGGTCGACAAGGTCTTAGGCCTACTTTTGTCCACACATGGGCAGCTAAGCAAATCCTGAAATTGATGGACTTAGAGGTTGTGTAACGAATTTGAAGTAAAAATAGAGAATTGGAGGGTGACCTACCTACAAGGAAGAGGTTCGCCCTGGGATTTTTTTAAAGATGAGGATACTGATGAAGATAGAAGACCAGAGAATATGATTAAGTTAGCAACTTTGAACTTTCAATGCCTGTAGTGATTTCGTCTTCTTCTTCTCTTGAATCTTAGTGTGTAGGAACTTGTATTAGTTGTGCTACTATTGCTGATTAGGAGAGTAGAGAGTGTAGGGAAAGGCTTCAGCTTAGTTGAAGCAAACTTCAGTGTGAAGTTTGCTCAACAATGGTGGATACCTCGTGCTTTGAGTGTGGTGAGGGAGAAGAGAGAATTGTAGAGATTGAAGAGAGTTCAATGTAATTTTGCAGAGTGAATGTGTTATATAGAGATTGCAAATGGAGGGAGATTCAACTGTTTAGAGAAACTTTTGGGCAACACAGTTAGGAGTTAGGGTAGGGTTTAGTGTTTGTTCAATGCATGAGCAAGTTAGTTAGGTTTAACACTGTTAATTAACAGTTATTTAGTTAGTTCATGAGTTGAAACTTGACTGTTAGGTGTAGGCTGTTAAGTTAGTTGGATTAGTTAGAAAAAGGTTAGTTAGGATGTGTTAAACTGTTAGAAAAGTTACTTTGAATTGTTAGTGAAGCAAATTAGTTAATTTTTCATTGAACTCTTAGTGAAATGTGTTAGGGTGCATTGTTATGAAAGTATTTCAGTTGATGCTAATGTTACTTAGGTGATTGGTGGTTAGGCTAATTGTATTGAGGTGTTTTAGTCAATATCAGTCAGTAGGTTTAGTGTTAGTCATGTGATTAGTTATGTTGGTTGCAATTAGATTAGTTAGTAAGCTGAAATGTTAATTTAAATGTTAGTTGGACTGTTACAGTTTAGAAGTCGATTGCTATGTTAATTGAGTTAACTAGTAGTTAGTTAGTTAACGAATGTGAATGGACTGTTAATGAATTGGTTAGATAGTTAATAAAATTGGTTCACCATGAATTTTGTTTAATTTGGAGTTAGTTATCTAAATTGTTATGGAGTTGGATTAATTATTTATATTGAAGATTTAGAATTGATGTTGCATTAGTTCATAGGGATTAATTTGAATGCTATTTGAATTGTTATGTTAATTGATGCTATGGAAACTTGTTATAATTATTAATGAAATTGGAGAGAGTTATGAACTATTGTTATAGAATTGTGGCATTGTGTTAGCTGGAAAAAAACTGTATGATGTTAATTATATTGATGCTTGATGTTAGGTGAATTGAAGTTAGTCAGAATGTGTAATAAGACAAAATATGGAGAACTACCTAGAGAATGTTGAGTCAGCAATTCAAGTGTGTAAGGGCCCACATAGAATGCAAGAGAAGAATTCTGTTGTGAGTGATCCGGAAATTCAGGACAGCCATAGAAGCACCAGGTTGCGCAAGACCAATACTCAATTGAAGGATTTCATTATTGTGGGTATAAAATAGAATGATAAGGGAACTAGGATTTATTATTTGTGAATTGTGAAGTATCTCTCTCCCTCTAATACTTTCCTTGTATTCACATATTTAGTATTACCAAATCCCTCTACTTGGTAGAGGTTGATACTGATTTAATCAAACTTTCCCTTATTTTCTCTCTAGCATTATTTCTACCATTTCATTGGTGTTTCATCTCACCATGGCAGAAAACACCAGGATGAAAGACCTATCAGCCGAAGTGAAGAAAAATGCAGAGGACATCAAGAAGTTGTATGATGAAGTTCAGATCCAATTCGAGTGTTTTGGTGCAGCGAGTGAAACTCGTTTTCAACAAATGGAGGAACTACAATCATCAACTGATGGGAAACTAGATCAGATCATTGAAGCTCTTTCATTGCTCTTACGCAACTCTCCTCAGAATTCTTCCCATGGTGCCGCGAACTCAACCAAAGCTCCGTTTCAGGTAAGAAATATTAAGCTTAACTTCCCTCGTTTTGATGGAAAAAATGTGATGGAATGGATTTTTAGAGCTGAGCAGTTTTTTGATTATTACGAAACCCCCGATAAGGATCGATTGACTATCACATATGTTCATCTGGACCAAGACGTGGTTCCTTGGTTTCAAATGATTCAGAGAACACATCCTTTTAATTCCTGGGTCGAATTCACTAGAGATCTAGAATTGGATTTTGGACCTTCAATCTACGATTGTCCCCGAGCTTCATTATTTAAGCTTAATCAAACTGGAACTGTGAGTGATTATTACCTGCAATTTACAGCGTTAGCAAAAAGGGTCTATGGGTTAAGCATTGATGCTCTTGTTGATTGCTTTATCAGTGGCTTAACTAAAGAGATTAGGAGATATGTGATGATTCACATTCCTATCACCATTGTGAAAGTTGTGTCCTTAGCCAAAGTTTACGAAGAAAAATACAATTCCGCCACCAAACTACAAAAAACCCAAAACCAACACACACAATACCAAAATAGAACTCTCTTCAATTCAAATAAAATAGACTTCACCCAAAAACCTAATAACCCGCCATTACTTCAAACACCACCCACAAGACCAATGAACCCTAACCAAAAGAATCCAAACATTAGAAGAATTACCCCGACTGAGATGCAATTGAGAAAAGAGAAGGGACTATGCTATTGGTGCGATGAGAAATTCTCATTTAGCCATAAATGTCCAAACAAACACTTAATGTTGCTGCAATATGAACCAGAACCTGAAGATAAAATTGAGGAGGAGCTAGAGCCACCGGACCACACACAAAACACAGTAAAATAAACAAAAACTGGACATCACCTATCCCTAAATGCTTTGAAAGGGGCTAACAGTCTAGGGTCAATGCGTTTTATGGGGAAAATTGGCAAACTCCAAGTGCAAATACTTATTGATGGGGGCAGCTCTGATAACTTTGTGCAACCGAGAATCACTCATTTCCTAAAACTACCAGTGGAACCAGTACCATGCTTTAAGGTGTTGGTGGGAAACGGACAAACTATGACAGCAGAGGGGGTAGTGAATAAATTGCCAGTGGTCATTCAAGATCACGAGATGCTTATTCCTGTGTACCTATTACCCATAGCAGGAGCAAACTTGATTCTTGGCACAACTTGGTTGGCTACTTTAGGGCCCCACGTGGAAGATTACTCGGCTTTGACCTTAAAATTTTTCCACAAGGGAAAATCCATTACATGGCAAGGTGACAAAAGTATGGGACCCGGGCAAGCTCAGTTACATCAGCTGAGAAGAATGCAGAACACTAGAAGTATTGATGAAGTATTCACTATAGAGAGAGTACAAGCTGGTGAAAGTAATGTCATGCAGGATGAGATGCCATCTAACATATCACCTGAGGTGGTTGTGCTTTTATACACCTACAGAGGAATTTTCAAGACACTAGAAGGTCTACCACCCCAAAGACCTCAGAACCATGCTATTCCCTTAAAAGAAGGCTCAAACCCGGTCAAAGTAAAGCCATATAGGTACCCCCACATTCAGAAGGAACAGATAGAAAAGATGGTAAAAGAAATGTTGGATCAAGGAATCATTCAGCCTAGTAATAGCCCATTCTCATCTCCTATTGTCTTAGTGAAAAAGAAGGATGGGAGTTGGAGATTTTGCACAGATTATCGAGCCTTGAAGGCTATTACAGTGAAGGATATTTTTCCTATGCATACTGTAGATGAGTTGCTAGACGAATTATGTGGTGCTAAGTATTTTTCAAAGTTGGATTTAAGATCGGGTTATCACCAAATATTGATCCAACCAGAGGATAGACACAAGACTGCTTTTAGAACCCACCATGGTCATTATGAATGGCTAGTCATGCCATTTGGATTAACCAACGCACCAGCTACCTTCCAATGCCTCATGAATAAGATTTTTCAACATGCCCTGAGGAAATATGTGTTGGTCTTTTTTGATGACATTCTTGTGTATAGCACTACTTGGAAGGACCACATCTCACACCTGCAAACTGTTTTACATGTATTAGAGCAAAATACCTCATATGTGAAACTATCAAAATGTGCTTTTGGGGTGGAAGAGATAGAATATTTGGGACATGTGGTGTTAGGCAAAGGTGTAGCAATGGAGGCTACCAAAGTGGAAGCAGTTACCAAGTGGCCAAGACCTATAAATTTGAAACAGTTGAGAGGCTTTTTAGGTATGACCGGCTACTATAGAAGATTCATAAAGTCATATGCTAAGATAGCAGCACCCTTAACAGACTTGTTAAGAAAAGATGCTTTTTGTTGGAATGAAACAACAAAACAAGCTTTTGAAGAGCTGCAACGAGCTGTCACTTCTACACCAGTGCTAACTCTACCAAATTTTCAACATACTTTTATTCTGGAAACTGATGCTTCAGGAATTGGAGTGGGGGCAGTCCTTCATCAAAATGGTCATCCAATTGCATTTTTCTCAAAGAAGTTAGCACCAAGAAACCAGAAAAAATCAGCTTACTTTAGGGAAATGTTGGCAATATCTGAAGCTATTTCTAAGTTCAGACACTACTTGTTAGGGAGCAAGTTTATCATTAGAACTGATCAGAAGAGTTTGAGAAGTTTAATGGATCAAAGCCTACAGACACCTGAACATCAAGAGTGGTTGCATAAATTCCTAGGGTATGATTTTGTCATAGAATATAAGTCGGGTAAGGAGAATATAGCTGCAGATTCCTTGTCCAGAATGTTTTTGATGTCATGGTCTGAGCCAAAAACACAATTTATGCTACAATTGCTAGAAAAAGTGAGCAATAATGACAAATTGCAAGAGCTCATAACGCAGTGCAAAAATCAACCACAACTGAAGCCTCATTACACCACCAAAGGGGGGCTACTTTATAGGAAAGGTAGGGTGGTTATACCTGATAACTCCGAACTGATTCAAATGATTTTGAAGGAGAATCATACTTCTCTTATAGGGGGACATTCAGGAAATTCTAGAACCATGGCTAGAATTGCTTACCAATATTTTTGGCACAACATGAAGAAAGACATTGAAGAATTTGTGCAAAATTGTGTTATATGTCAACAAGCAAAATCTTCTCATAGTTTACCAGCCGGGTTGCTTCAACCTTTTCCCATTCCATCTCAAGTATGGGAAGATGTTGCTATGGACTTCATTATTGGATTACCTCTCTCTTATGGTTACAATACAATAATGGTGGTAATTGATAGGTTGACAAAATTTGCCCATTTTATTCCACTTAAAAGTGATTACACAAGTAAAATAGTGGCAGAGGCTTTCTTGAATAATATAGTGAAGCTCCATGGAATTCCAAAATCCATAGTTTCAGATAGGGACAAGGTATTCACTAGAAACTTTTGGAAACGATTATTTGAGCTACAGGGTACAACTTTGGCCATGAGCTCTACATATCACCCACAGTCAGATGGACAATCTGAGGTTCTCAACAAGTGTTTAAAGATGTTTTTGAGGTGTTTCACTTTTGAGAATCCTAAGGCTTGGTACAAGACTCTAACTTGGGCTGAATATTGGTATAATACAGCTCACCATACCAGCATTGGTATGACTCTCTTTAAAGCAGTGTATGGGCGGAACCCTCCAACTTTAATTCGGTACAGGCCTCAGTCAAATGACCCTATTACGGTCCAAGAACAGCTGGAAGAAAGGGAAAGGACACTACAACAGCTCAAAAGCAACTTGGAAAGAGCACAAGTTTATATGAAAAACCAAGCTGACAAGAGGAGGAGAGATATAGAGATGAAGGTTGGGGATTGGGTTCTAGCACGATTACAACCTTATAGGCAGCAGTCTGTTGCTTTGAGAAAAAAATCAGAAACTTGGCATGAGATTTTTTGGACCTTTCATGATTATAGTCAAAGTAGGTGTTGTGGCCTACAAGCTGCAATTACCAAAGGATGCAAAGATTCACTCAGTTTTCCATGTGTCACAATTGAAGCCTTTCAAGGGAAGAACCACTGAACAATATATGCCTATACCTTTAACTATGACTGAGATGGGACCTATTGTACTTCCTGCCAAGGTACTAGCTGCACGCGTGATTCAACAAGGAGAGTTGAAGATTCCTCAAGTTCTTATCCAGTGGACAAACATGCCATCTGATGAAGCCACATGGGAGGAATTAGAAGACATGAAGGTCAATTATCCAAACCTTAACCTTGAGGACAAGGTTGTCTTAAATGGGGATGGTATTGTAATAAGACAAAATATGGAGAAGGACCTAGAGAATGTTGAGTCAATAATTCAAGTGTGTGAGGATCCACATAGAATGCAAGAGAAGAATTTTGTTATGAGTGATCCGGAAATTCAGGATAGCCGTAGAAGCACCAGGTTGCGCAAGACCAATACTCAATTGAAGGATTTCATTACTATGGGTATAAAATAGAATGATAGGGAAATTGGGGTTTATTATGTGTGAATTGTGAAGTATCTCTTTACCTCTAATACTTCCTCTGTATTCACATATTTTGTATTACCAAATCCCTCTACTTGGTAGAGGTTGATACTGAGTTAATCAAACATTCCCTTATTTTCTCTCTAGCATTATTTCTACCATTTCAGAATGTTGAAATTAGGTTAGTTTTCTATGAACTAATGTGTTAGTCATGAAACTGAGCCTGATGATGTCAACTGTAATTTTGAAATTAGAGATAGAAGTTAAATGGAAGTTGGTAGTTGAGTTATGTATGGACTTGTTAATAGAATGTTAGTGAATTAATGGATCAGTTAGTATATTAGGGATCTTGTTAGCTTGGTGGTGTTAGATGCATAAGTTAGTTTTGAGATGATGTACTGAGTATGCTTAGTTAGGATAATGTGTATATATGTATGGTATAAGTGTTGATTGTGTGCATTATGTTTGTGTCAATGCTGCAGGACTGATGTGCACATGGTGGAGTGAGCATGACTTGATTTGAAATAACATCACCAAAATTGGCATGGAATACATAGCATGGCATCAAGGTTCATGAAGAGGTTTTGGATACTTGAAGACTTGGAGGCACAAGAAATGAAATGTCTTGAGGATGAATAGGAAAGGAGAATTAGGTAGTTTGATTTTGGTCAACTGCTTGATCAAAAAGTCAACAGTTCATCAAAAGTCAATTCTAAGTCAAATGTGTATATTTGTGTAGCATTTTAATTTTAACTCTTTTGTAATGAAATTTTGAAGGCTTGTAATGAAAATTGGCCTTTCTGAATGCAATGTGACTTGATTTCCAAGAAAAAGTACTTTTCCCTCCAATGTCAAATTTGTATTTTGAATATTTTGAATTGAACTTGAACTTCGACTTGAATTTAAATTGCAATGAATGTGAATTAAATAGAACAAAAGCCAATGATAATTACTAAGTAAGACCTGTTGAAAAATGACATCTGAATCCCAATGCTATGATATAGCCAACAAGATCTAAAATGCCTACACCAATATTAGGGTTTCTCAAAGACTTAAGTCAAGAACAAAGATCACCAAAAAGCTTGTTGTGCCCATAATCCGCAATGTCAAGATGAAGCATAATGAGCACAAGCTTGCAATCCATAATTTAGTGCATTGTATTTAAGTAAGGAACCTTTGAATTAATGATGCTATTTGAAAAAATACAATTGTAAATGAATGATCTAAATGACTATGAATATCTAGATGAACCATGGACCAAGAGTCAGATGAAAAGTGAGAAAAAACTAAGGCTAATTTTGGAATATGACGGGTCCCTAAGCCGCTTTTCCTATTCGTTGCTTTCTATAAACGAAAGAATATATTAATTTAAAAATAAAATAGCAGAAATGCACCAATTGAAAAATAAATAAAAGTTAAAACCGCAGATGTTAGGATTTAGAGGGTGATCTTTGAGTCATTTTTCCTATTGATTGTTTCTTTCAATTGAGGAAATAGTTTAAAACGTGCAGCGCGTAGTGATTATACTTCGACTTTTTGTTGGCTAGAGGTGAAAGAGAATAACAAATATACATTCTTCATAAAGATTCTGCGGCAATATTTAATAAGTGATAAACATCCAACAATGACACTTTTAAATAACAATGAACAAGACATTTGGAAAGAAGAGGAACTGCAAACAATTTAGATTTTTTAGAAATGATTTTAAGACTACATAATAATTAATTATATTTAATTAAAAAACAATTATTTATATTTAATAATTAATTATATAATATGAAATTAATATTATTTATATTAAATTATTTTTAAAATAATTAAATTATTTTATTATTATTATATAATATTATTTAAATAATTTTAATATATCAAAAACAATTAAAAACACAAAATTATTAAAAAAATAATATAATAATTTCTGAAATAAAAAAAATTAAAAAAAAAACAAAAAAAAAAGCAGCTAGCTAAGGGTCGGCCATCCATTGGCCGAACCCATGCTGCGCCCAGAAGACCTTCAATGGGTCGTCCAACCATAAGACGAACCCTTAAAGAAGTAGTGGCATTTGTGAAATTTTTTTCCAGCTAGTGACACTTTAGTGTATTTGATTTCAGCTTGTGGCAAAGTGGTAAAAAATTCTATTATGTAGTGTTCGTTTAAAGTGTTTTATAAATACTATTTCAATTCGTAAATGGCAGGCATTATAATAAATACTTATCATTTTGCATAAGATGCTTTAGCTAAATTACAATTGAATATTTAATTTTTTTACAATAAATTAGGAAATTAGAATAACACTAATTCATTAATTCAACTTAAAAGCACTTTGATGAAATAATAAAGAATTGGTTTAAATAACTTTTTAGTCCTCTAAGTTATCATATTTTTTGTTTTGGTTTTTAAATTTTTTTTGTCTGAATTTTTATATTTCACTTTTTTATTGATGTTAGTCCATTTAAAGTTTTATTTAAAAAATTCAATGTTACAAACAGTGTTGACGTGTCAGTGATAAATTTAACAAAATAAAATTTCGTATAGTGTGAAATTTAAATTTATCATCTTTGGTTAAAATACAACTGTCTTTACATATCGTTCATCACCTACTCATTTTAAATATATGTACTGAAATTTATATATTTAAAACTTGATGTTAAAAATTAATTTTTGCAACTGGTGGCATCTGTAGGCTGCACAAGATTAGATTTTTTTAGTTTCATGGATTTATATGAATATAAGTGAATAAAGTTACATCATGAGTTAAAGTCTATTTCATTGTTAAGTCACAACAAAGAAGACATACAAAAATAGAAAATTGAATACTTACTAGATAAATACTTTAATTTCTAATATTAGTCAAGAACTTTAGAGTTGCACCATTGATTTAAAATCTTTTATTGTGAAACCAAGTGAATAAAATGAAGAGAAACTCATAATTAGGAATTAAAACCAAATAAATGCAATAGCACAAACTCAGAAATAGGGACCCAAGAAAATGCAGTAGCAGAAACTTAGAATTAGGGACCTAAACTAAAATGTATATATGTTTAGGGATTAAAACAAAAAATACTCCAACTTACAAGGACGATAAAACTATATAAGCCCAACATTTTTTCATCCCCAATCTTCATAGAAGCAACCCAAAATTAAGGTGTAGAGAAAGAACAAGCATTGCAAATAGAGGACACTTCAACACTTGTTTATGATTAAAAAATTTCTCTTGTTGCTTCTAACAACAAATTCAAGAATCAAATAGATCCAACTTTAACAACATATCCAATGATCAAATGGATCCAATCTTAACAACAGATCCAAAAATTTCCTCTTGTTGATTCTAACAACAGATCTAAATAGGTTCAACCTTAATTCTGGATTTCTGTTGCTGCATTATTTTTGACAGAATAGATAAAAATAACTTTTGATCTCATCATTTGGCTTTAGCAACTCAAAATAGGTTTTATACCCCGAATAGAAGAAGAAGAAGAAGAAGAAGAAGAAGAAGAAGAAGAAGAAGAATGCAATGGTATTGAAGAGAGGAAGAAGAAGGCAATGGTATTGAAGAGAGGAAGAAGAAGTTGCAAAATCATTCAAATTTTGAATTTCCTCCTTCATTTACCCTCATGTTGCATTTCCACTTGTAAGAAAAAATAATAAAACAATTGTCACATCAGCACTGTTTGTCACATTGGCTTTTTTTAACAGAACTTTAACGTTAGAGACTAACATCAACGAGAAAGTGGGATATAGGGACTCAGACAAAAAAGAAGATTTAGAGACCAAAATAAAAAAACACGCTAACTTATAGGGACCAAAAGACTAATTAAGTGTAAAGAATTTGTTTTGATTTAACTAGAAGTCTTGTGTTCAAACTTATTCTTAATATTTTAATTAAATAAAAAAAATCGGAGTCACAAATGTCCAATAATACATAGGCTAATACGATGCGTTTGAAATGGCATATAGTGTAAACTTGTTTCTTTTCCACTAATGTGATATTTCATCCATAATTTTCCAAATTTCAAGTCATTTAGTACATATGTCGATTTTCTATTATTTCTAGATGTTAAAGTTTGAAAATGGTTAATGGAGAGATTAGAGAGATGAAGAAAAGATAACAAGATGTTCTTGATAAATCTTAGCTTTACACTCTTTGGTTTTGTGATTGGTTAATCTTTATATTAAACATCTGATCTAATACTTATACTAGTTACACATTCATAACTAACTTCATAACAATACTAATTGACACTTTAACTTCTTTAATGAACTTATATTTAACACTTCTCTAACACTCCCCCACAAACTCATGATGAAGTGAGTGAAGACACCTTGAGTTTGTTCCTAAAATAGATAAAGAGAGCAGTTGAGAGTAGTTTGATCAACATATCCACAATTTGAGCATTAGCTGGAACATGTTGGATTTGTAGATGTTTCACTACTATCTTTTCGCGAACAAAATGAATATCAAGTTTTATATGCTTCGTTCTTGCATGGAGAACTGGATTGTGAGACAACATTACAGAGCTAAGATGGCCACATAGTAAGGTGGGAACTAAGTAAGGAATATGTAATTCTTCGAGCAACGTTTCTAACCATTACAATTATGAAGTTGTATGTGCTAGAGCCCTGTATTCTCCTTTTGTGCTTGATCGTGCAACTAGGGGTTGTTTCTTCAAACTCCATGACATAATATTAGGACCAAAATGAACACATGACCCTGAGGTAAACCGTCGTTAATCCAGGTCACTGGCCCAATCAGAATTATTGAATGCACAGAGGGAGAACCTGTGATATGAATTTCCTAGAGCAAGCATTAAACATGAGTTGTTGTACCACTCAAGTAATGCAATAGACGTTTAACTACACACTGATGAGTCTCAAAAGGGTTTGCCATAACTAGCAAGCCTTATTTACATAAAATGTGATGTCTGGTCGAGTAAGTGTGAGATGTTGCAAGGCTCCAAGTGTGGAACAATAAAGTAGTGGATCCAGTAAGACATATGTGCCATGTTTGCTCTGTTTGCAACTACTGACGATAGATATATGTACTCCCTTAGCTGCAAACGTATTTACTTTGGTGGTGAGGTCCTGAATATATTTGGTTTGCATAAGAAGCATGAATCCATTTGTTTGATGATGCACCTTAATACCTAAGAAGTTTTCAGAAATGCGTAGTTTCTTTAATGCAAAATTGATATGAAGTTTATTGATTAAATCATGAATCATCTTTGGAGATGTTCATGTGATCAGGATGTCATCTCATGCACAAGTGTATAAAGTAAGATATTGTGATGGTTGTAAACAAATAGAGAATGATCACACCGGCTTAAAACAAATCTAAATTGAAGTAGTGCATGGTGTAACTTCTCATACCACGCTTGCAGAGTTTTCTTTAGGACACAAATTGCTTTTTCGAGTTTGCAGACCAATAGTGGATTGGAATTAACGAAATTTGGATGATGGTGCATATAAACCTCTTCATGAAGTTCTCCATTGAAAAACACGTTATTGATGTCAATATGTTGTATCTCCCATTTAATGTGATAGCTAAAGTCAGGATAACACGTAAGGTTGTTGGGTTGACAACTTGTGAGAAAGTTTCATGGAAGTCAAACTCATGTTATTGATGAAATCCATTAGCAACCAACCATGCCTTGTATTTATAACACCCCCGTCAGGATTTTATTTAACATTGACGACCCATTTTTATCTTATGGCCTTTGTATGGGGAGGAGGAGCGGTGAGGTTCCATGTGCCAATCTTTATGAGGGAATCATATTCATATTTCATAACCTCAACTCACTCAGGGCTATATAGTACTTATTTCATTATAGCTAGCTCAGAGTGAACAATAAACACCTTAAATTTTGACTTTCCTATCTTAACTCTAGTTAGCATAGGGTACAATTTTTGTACAAGTGGAGGTGAAATGTGACTTGAAGGACTGTGAAAAGATGGGGACAAGGACTTAGTGAAATACGAAAAATATGATACATGTAATACCCTCACTACTATAAAAGTGCTTTTATTGTCGGACGCAAAATGCATTTTACCTCGGGTTCAGTAGCGAGGTAACACAGGGCACCATGAAAAGTAACGACTTATCACCTCGATTTTTTAAACACCGAGAGGCAAATTAATTTGCATGTGGGTTCGAATCCCAACATCTACATTTTTATTATTTACAAAACTAGTGTCTCATACATCTCGGTTTACAATAAAATCGAGGGATAAGATAGATTATTTTTTAATTGAAATTCGTTACATTGTTTACACAGAAAATAAATAAAAATTATTTGTTTGCAAACTACAATATTTACTCAGAATATTACATTGTTTACACAGAATTTTAAAATAAAAATTAATTTATTCTTGGATATCATATGTTGGGTCTTCGACTCCTTGATATTTGGGCAAGATCAAATGTTTCACCTTGCAGTTATTTGTTTATGATATAATAAAAAAAATGTTAGAAAAAAAGGGTTAGAAAAATAAATGATTTTCTACTCAAATGAATATTTTAAAACACAAATCTTGAACCCAGATAATTTTGTGCACTTGCAATCCATCATAAAGAACTCTTAATGGAAAAAATTAAAATGGAGGATGTATATAGTTTCAAGCGCTTCATGACATTTCTTTATCAATTATAGATATCATAAGGCCTTTATAATGGAAATTTTTTTAGGTTTCACGTGGATCATTAATAGTAGTGTCTTGAACATTGATAATCATGAAATAGACGACAAATATTTGTTTAAGGACGATGATCAATATCTAAAATTATCACGCTAAGTTATACCCTCCATTTCGTTAAAAACTGAGGTGAACATGATTTTTTTTATAAAAAAATTATATTGTTTACACAAAATATTAAAAATCAGTAATACAACAAAAGAAGAATTAACATGTAAGAAGTTATCTGTTTCAAATATTGCACGCATCCAATTTCTAGGAATTATTTGTTCGAAACATTGAATGCATCCAACTTCTAAGAGAATTATATGTTCCAACCATGTAAAAATATTTTTCTACACTTGCAATTAGGGGTGGCAAAGCAGATGGACTGCCCCGTTTAGGCCCGTCCAAAAGCGGGACAAGGCGGGCCAACTTAGGCATCCGAGCTCAAAAGTCAAGCCCACCCCGTTTACTAACGAGTTGGCGGGTTGGCCCGCCAATTTTTTTTACAATTTAATTTACTACATAATTTACAAAATTATTAATAGAAAAAAAAGAGGCCGACAAATTTTAATAATGAATAGTATAACTTTAACAAGTCTTAATGAAAATGTCATATTCTTCAACATAAACAAACAACGTAACTATAATACAAAAAACTTAAAACAAACACACTAAAACCCTAAAAATCAAAACTTTATTATCATAATGAGAAACAAACCCCTCTGTGCAAAACTTATTTTATAACTTTAGAACTCGGCTCTAATGACAACGTGTAATAGAAAATAAAAAAGAATATATTCTCTATGTCTTGCAATAAAGATTTTTCGTGCTATGAGTGAAAATAAAGAACGAGGCAAATACCAATTAATGTCGTCAAAATGAGGTGTATGTGATTATGTGAAAAATGAATATCAAAGTTTAAAGAAATTAGGGTTGTTTTAAAAGTATGTTTACTACATACCATATTAATATTGTTCTGATTCCAAGTAAAAAAAAATTAAACAAAAAGTCTGTGGGCAAAACCTGCCCTGCCCCGCCCCACCCTCGGCCCATTTTAAAAGTGGGTTAGGCGGGGCGGGCCAACTTAAGACACCGAGTTGAAAATCTCGCCTCGACCCGCAAAAAATGGTGGGTTAAACAGGCGGGCCCAGCAGGCCTAATCCGTTTTGCCACCTCTACTTGCAATCGATCATAGAGAACTTTTTCAAGCTTCTAAATACAACAACAACAGCAATAACATCAACACCATTTTATGAGATGGATCCCAAAAGAATGATGCGTTCGAGTTTGGAGCAGCTACATATAAGTTAGGATTAGGGTAAAATCTGATTAACAAGTGTTTTTATAGTAAAGTTTGATTATCTTATCCGTCAGTTATTAAAGAAACCAACGAGATATATCATTTTGTTTACAAAAAAATTATAATAATAAAAAAGGTTCATAAATTATTTTTCCCCTCGGATTTTTTGAATAACCGAGATAATAAGTTGATTGTTCTGGTTTCTATTTCTAAAAAAAAATCATGGCGCATATTGGAATCATATCAATAGAATAACAATGATCAGTCATATTAAAAAACGTAACATATCTTTGATATTTTCAAGGAGACGTTTGAGCTTCACTGATTCTTTCAATTCCTATTCTCCACTTTATTTAAACATTATTCCTAGTTTCAACGACTCATTTCCAACTCTTTGTGTCTTCAAACCTAGTTTCAAAGTCTTTTCTTTTCTTCAGAAATGTCTTCAAAACCTTAGATGAAAATTTTTTGTTCGTTATCAATGAAAGGTTTTAATCTAAGGAAAAATATTCGCAAACAAAATTTGAATGGTTACTTTGACATTCTTCATGGACCCATCTAAATTAATCTTGTTAAAGAGTTATGATTAAATGCCTCTGTTCGGCCATCTGGTCATGATGTTGAGTCAATCCAGTGTATGTCAATGGCTCTCCTATCACAATTACTCAAACAATAAATTGTAAAGAGGAAGGTTGTTGTGTTAAACATTATAGATTCAACAAAGTCTAATCATATCACCTTCGCCTAATTTATTTCAACTACGATAATCTCAACAGTCCTGCTACTCTACTACCAATTGGAAAAAATTTATATCAACTTCTAGTGTCAAATCTTTGTCCAAGAGGGAAACAATTGAAAACGCTTACTTGGGATGACAGACATCTCTTGTTATTCCTTACCAAGAACATCAGAGCTAATCTTCCTCTTACCATTTTTAACTTCTTAAAGGAAATGATAATCATCTCTAAGGAGGAAATGACTTTTCTCATGCCATATGGAAGAGTTCTTTTTGAAATTTTCTCTCAGTTAGAGATAGTTAATAGTGATACTATTGAAGTTGTGTGGAGTCGGAACTTTGAATATGTGCAATAGTTATTTGTTGTCCTATTTTTAATTAATGAAATATTTCCTTTCATATTATTGCCTATTTGTTTTTATCGATAACAATATTTTTAGAATTACTAATTAACAAGAAAAAATGAAAAAAAATTTAACTAAGAAAAAAAAGGGAAGTTTGGAAGGTGCCAAGTGAAAAATATTTGACAAAAACCTGAAATACACTCACAGAGATTCGAAGGGTTTTTCCTTATAGCTATATTCCCTCGGTTTTGAAAAACACAAATGTAATAGGTTTATTATTTTTATGGAGAAAATTTGGCACTCACTTATAGCTATATTACCTCAATTTTTTTAAATAACTGAAGGAAAAGTTTTAAAAAAAATCAAACATATCGCTCCAAGGACCTAAACGCTCGGTTTTTGGCATGTTCGAGGTTAATGCTTCGTCATAAAAAGTATTATTTTTCGTAGTGCCTAAACCCTAAAACTTAGCAACAAAAAATTCGAAACATTTAGCAACACACACCAAAAAACCATAACAAAATAACTTCATTTCATCTTCATAAATAAAGTAGTAAACTTGTAAAAAGCCAAAGTCAACATCAACTCTAAAAATTAACAAACTCCATCCCTGATGTTACACGAATAGAGAACTAAAACCACTAAAGTGCAATAATGCGATAAATAAAAAAACGAAGAGTATCTCCAACAAGCCACCTTCCACACATAACAACAATGCTCACCCTTGGTTATATGCCAGATGTTCATGGTGGACAACATGAAGCAAAAGGGTGAGAAATAACATTCAATGTGAACAGTGTAAATAATTCGAAGGTAGAGAAACATACGACAATGTCTTCAAAACCCTATAAGAAATTGTTTTGTTCATTATTAATAAAAAGTTTTTTATTTCGATGATTTGAAAGACAAATGTTTAAATCATCTCAACATTTTTCATCATCAAGCATGTATAAAATGTCATGCAGTTACGCACATACTTTTACAACATATAACCACATATCATTCAAACATGGAAATTCATCTCACAAGGCATTACCATGATGTAGCTATGCGCGTTAGCTTTCCAATGCTACAAATCGCGCCTCAATCCGAGTCCCGAAACACAAGTTACGATAATTCAAGTTGCGAACAACAACTCTATGTTGTCATCCTCGCTAGGAGAGCACAACAACTCTATGTTGTCATCCTCGCTAGGAGAGCACAACAACTCATTGGGTGAAGTTCACAGGGCCAAGCTCTCCAGGCGATTCCTTCTAGATCTGTAACACTAGAAATATAATTTTTACAATGCAAAACCTCTAAACCTTCCCCATTCCAGTCCCAAACATTTCTTAAACGTCTAGACTATTATACCATGGGTTATAACATCATTACATCGTGTTAAATCACTAAATCACACAATTAAATTCATTCAAATTCATCAATTTATGTTTATGATCATTCTTTCAACAAATCTGACAATGGCACATAAGCATACACATATAAACAGAACCACATATACATAAATTCAACTGTCATACCCTAATTTTTACCCCTAAGCTTCCACCTATCATATCATTTGCATCTCACCAAGATCAAAAGCATGATATCCTTCTAACCTTTACTTTTGTGGGACATAACCAAGCGCCCTTTGTGTTTCTATTTTTCCTATATTGCTTGTTTAATGCTAAATTTGCTAACATTATTCAAAATACAAAATTATGTGTTGTTTTCTCTTTCTTATTGTATAAGGTAGGGACTTGCAATCAAAGGATCAAACTTGGTTTCTAAATTAGGGTTTGGATTCTCAAGGTCAAAGTTTTGGACAATAAATGGTTCACAAGAGATTTCACTTCAAGGCATGACCTATAATATTAGGTCACAATCATGTCAAGATTCATTCAACATCATTTAATCAAGAGAAGCTCAATTTTGGTGCATGATTTCAAAGTTGATTCAAGTATGGTTCATGTGTTTATTTCCATGCCATTTCCATTCAATTCTCAAGAAATCATCAAATATTATTCTAAGGACAATCAAGATTCCTTCATTTGGTATTCAAGTGTTCAACATTGGGCATTCGGATGCATGAAAATGGAAAGAAATTTCAAGTTTGGACGTGTTTGGTTGGCCTAAAGTCCAGTATGGCATGTCACTTGGTCCAAAAATCATAACTTTCTCATTTCTCAACATTTTAGGAATCTACTTTGATCCAAATGTCACATTTGAACTCTTCTACAACTTTGCTCCAGGGTCAAACATCAATTCAACATTTAGTGGCCACTGAGGGGAATCAAAGCCCCAAGGTTGTGTGGCTTGATTCCCCTCCATCGTGATTTAATTTTATTTTGAATGGTCTAGGGTTCTTAGTTTTTCTTTAGTGTTTTGGACGAATTAGTGAGTTTCAGGAGAAATTGGCATGAAATTTGGAAAGATGGGAGTGAGGTAGTCCTAATGGTGGTGGTTATTGTCAAGGCTGGGTTGCTCTGCTGCCTCCCGCGTGCCAGAGAAATTTCCAGTGAAGAGAGTTAAGAGAGAGGGAAAGAAGTATGGTTGTGTAATTTGAAACGTGAATGAGGAGTCTGAACACTCCATTCATCCTTTTCCCCATGCCCATGGGCCTTCCAAACACAAGGCCAAAATGACCTTGCTGAATCACACGTCCTAATTTCTCACAGAGAATTCTTTCCTCTATCCCTTGGAGTTCTTAGGTATTATGTGCACTTTCAAAAATATCTCATATTTTTGGAGATGTATCTCCGAACGCATCTTTTTTTTACTCATCGTTTTTTTCTTCCAGAGTTACATCTATGGAATGTTCCTGTCTATATAGCTCCGAAACATATTGGAATACACTCGCGCCAGAGTCTATTATCCTCCCTCATTCTTCATTTTTCATCTTTTTCACTCTCAAACTCTCCAAACTCTCTCAATCCTCAAAAAATCATTTTTCACCAAACTTATTTTTTTCCAATCGAGTTCGACAAAAAGCATTCATTTCAATGATTAAGACACTCCAAATCATTCAAAGCTCGATATAATTGGTAAGTTTTCGAGTTTCCGAGGTATTTTCGAGTATTTCCCGTAAACGAGTTAGAATATAGTTTTAGGGTAGAAATTCTTAAATAGTTTTAGAAACATAGTTTAGATTCAATGTAGGTATTGTTTGTTGGCTGAAACGGACGACTAGGGCTTCAAAAAATTGATTTTCACGGGTAAGGGACGTCAGGGGACGCCATTGTCGTGACTGTTGGAGTTGCATAAAGTTACAGAGCTACATCTACAGAACAAATTAACGTTAGGGCAATTTTGTAGATGCAGCTCCGGAACAAATCAAACGTTGTGAATTTTGGGTACTTCTGTATATACATCTACGGATGTTTTTCGTGTGTACATATCTAGAAGTAAAAAAATGTTAATTTTTTTCTTTTTTGTTTTTGAATTTATTTGTATCTAATTGTTTTTTCTTGGTTATACCTTGAAGGCATTATGGTAGATGTTGTACCCCAAAATTTGCGCAACCTTTTCTTTACTTGGTTTATGTTTCATTTCATTTGTTCTAGCATATTGCATTGCATAACATTTTGCATTTTTACAGGGGATCAAGATATGTGTGTGCAACAAGAGGACTTTGTCAAGGGTTATAAACCTAATCAAGAGGTTGAATTCAAGTCAACAAGAAGGTTATCATCATCAGAGACAAGGCAAAGCCCTCTGGATAAGCAGATAAGTGTATATGGTTCACCACCTGTCTTAGAGGCCACTTGAAGACCATCTGAGGATCCCAAGCCCATGTTCATGGGGGGAAGATTGTCATTTAAGCTCATTAAAGGCCTTGAGGTTCATTGAGGAGTTCATTCAAGTGTTTATACCAAGTGTGAAGAGCTACAGTTGAAGATGGTGCAATTAGGGTTTTCATCTGGTCAACCCTGAGTCGACTGTGAAATTGAAGGAGATTAAGACTCAATTCCAAGTCTTCATGGTCATGGAATGTTGTGTTAGGATACATGGGATATCATTTCAAGATCAATTCATCAAGAATCAAGAGTGTGAGGAGTGACTGAGTTAGGGTTCTCAGTGTAAAATCCCCTGTTTAATGCCTAACTTCAAGACCACCTATCTCAAGCTACAAGTCTCATCTCAACTTTTTACCAACATGAAACTTTTAGAGCATGTTCGTAGCTTTCTTTTGAGTACTATAAGTCCTTGATTGTATTTATAGAACTCTAGTTATGATGCAGACAAGTTACAGGTCCCCAGATGAATGTGATTTTGGTCAACAAAAGTCAACCAACTTCCAAGCCATTTTTGACCTAGAAGGATGTTTCTCCTCAACTTTTGATGAACACGAAAGTTGTTCCTCATGATCTTAAATTTCCAAAGAGTACTAGAAGTCCTTCATATGATTTATAGAACTCAAGTTATGAGGTTTGCAAGACAGGGGTATTTTGGAAAAGCAGGATTATAGGTCGTTTTCATTATAGGTCATTTTCACCACTTTGCACACTTCAAATGGAAATATTTCCAACTTCAAACTTTCTCCATATGGGGTCATTTTCTCAATCAAACATCAAGGAACCATTTCTTTGGCTTGGATTGAAGAATCCCTAATGAAATTTCCATGAAAAAGGCCTTAAAAGGGGAAAATCATATTTAATTCATTTGGAATCATTTTGTATCAACTTTGTGCATTTTTTGAGTGCCAAGCATATTTCAAATACAATTCCATCCTTGGATTAGAGGTTTGAGTGCATCTTAGTGGCCATTTTCAAGATTTCTTCAAGAATAAGCAACACATCAAAAGCATACCATGAGATGAAAACAAGGGATCATTTTCAGCCATTTGATCAGCCTACTCCTTATGCAAGTCAGCCATGCCATTTTTACAGCTTGGCAAGTACAAATTCGTGTACTTTGCAAGTGGACATAAAGTGAAATTTTGAAATTCAATTGGGCTTAAGGAGATTTCCGTTGGGCTTTCTCTTGATCTGAATCCAACATATATATTCCCAGGATCATTTCCATGCCTTCAGAGCGGACTTTGGTGAGATTTTGAGTGAGAGAGCATTGAGAAAAAGTGGTGAGCAAGTCAAAATCGTTTTTTGAGTGATACTGAGCTTAAATCAATTTTAAGCATCCTAAAAGCTTCCTTGAGTTTCACAAAATGTTTCTGGATAGTTTCTTTCAAGCTTTGCTTAAGAAATGAGCCTTGTGGAAGCTTACATTTAGGTTTCATACTTTTCCAAATATCTCACTGTTTATGCATCTTTAATACGCCATTTTCACGTCTTTGTAATGTTTGAACATCATAGATCATTTATGGGTTGTTTTGGTGGCTTTTCATGAAGTTTTATATCTGATCTCGTTTTCCATTTCTTTTCATTTTTTTAAGGCATTTTCATGAAAAAATAATGGTTCATTCTTATTCCTCTTGATGAGTAGATCAATTTTGGTATAAAATTTGTTGATTTTGATGTTGTTTTGACACGCCTGCACTTCATGTGGTGGCCGGACGCGAGGTTGAAGACGACCGGAGGTGGCTCCGGCCACCCTCTGGTACTTCCCTCCATTTCCCCTTTCAAAAGGTTAGGGATGATGTGTTGGCTCACTCGTGCACGTTGGATCTGCATACTTTCTCATTTTATGGCCCAGATTAAGAAACACCATGGTCCCTTGTTGACTCATCACACACAATCCTTTTTAATTTCTCATTAATTGACTTGGCGCGTGGTGGTCTGTTGGATTGACATACCATTTGATCAGATGGTTTTCAGTGATTTCCACCATACGCCTCCATTGATCATGCTGCACACAAGTCATACGTCTTATTTCATTTTTGTTTTTCTGTTGGGTTGGGCCTGATGTTTACACCCCCCCCCTTTTGAAGCCCATGCACGCTTTGAACTATCCTGGGTTGCTATTGGCACCAACTTTTTATTTATTTTCATTGTATTTTCTTTTTATTTTTATTTTGCATCTGTTTAGAAATTAAATCATGAAAAATACTTCCAATGACCATAAAATTCCACAAAAATATATTTTGGACTCCTTGAGATGTCCTCTAAATTTAGGATATTTTTATTTTATTTTTTGAGTTATTTTTAAATTAAAAAAAGGAATTTGTCTTTGGAAGTGTCTTACTTGAGCTAATTTTTAATATGTTTTGTTCTTGGATTTGTTTCTCTCATGTCCTTTTGATCTAATGAATAAAATTCAATCTTCATGTCAATGATGAGTTGAATAATTTTTTGAGGACCATTTTACCTCTGTTGGTTGAATTTTGAGTTGACTTTTGTTGCCTTACATTTGACCCTAACAATCCTCCTTCACAATGGAGCACCCTCGTGAATCAATTTCTATGGTGATGTTGTGAAGTGACTTTGATTGAGATCTTTTGGCCTCTGATTGCCAACACATTTATGAGCTTCTTGTATTTTATTTGATAATTTTTTAATCATTTTCCTATTTTTAGGGTAGCTTGCAAATCAAGCTATCTAAAGGAAGGTTCATACAAACACATTGACCTAGTTTGCTTTGGATATGACATTTTTGGATCCTTTTAACCTTCAATGCCTTTTGATTCATGTTGCTAACATGTTGAGGATACTGCTTGTTCATTTTTAGGTCATTATATTGTGTTTAGATTGTTCTTTTGGTTGCTTACTTTTGAGCTTTCAATTAGGGTTTCTTTGTGAAACATGTGTGCTTTCCTTTGGGATTTGGCTTGCACTTCTTTGTGTTTTGTTTTGCTTTGGATTTTGAGAGCTTTTAGTTTATGTCCCTTGCTGTCCAATGACCTAGGAGTGTCATTTAAGGTGGATTGCTCCCTCCTTTGGAGGTACTTGAAGCATACCTAAAATGATGGAATCCTTGAGGACATTTCTTGGTGATTTCTTTGTGCTTCTTTGTACTTTGCTTGTGATGCTCATGGTTGAGTGTCTATTATGAGTTCCTTTCTGTCCTCATATGATCTCCCATCCTCACTTTGTTTTAGGTTTTATTTATCTTTCATTTGTGTTTGGTTTTGTGCCTTATGGTTGATGTTGCTTGGTTTAGGCCATTTCATCCCATTTTAGTGCACTTGTGTGTTTCCTTTGGTGCATTTTCTTGTCATTTCTTCTCTTGCATATTTCATATTGTTGTTTTAGGTTGAGATGAGCTTGTGGAGTCTACTGCCCCACACCAATTTCCTCCCTCATTCCATGTTTACATTCTTACATGTTTATGTTGTTCTTGTTTCCTCTTTTGTCTCTTTTCCCTTAGGGCCTCTAATCTCTCTTGTTCAAGAGAGGTTATGATAGATATTAGGATCTTAACCATGTAGGATAACATTAGGTAGAATTTCCTTATCTCAATCTTAGATCACCATTGTATGATAACTTTAGGTTTGAGTTTAGTCTCCCTTTAGTTTGTGCCTTTCTCTTCTCATCTCATAAACAATCCAAAATACCTAATAAAGGTTAATAAATATTGTACGTTATGAGCCTTAAGCTACTTGGGAAATGGTTGTTGAAGGGTTTCCTTTCAATAGCTTGATTGTTTAGTATAACACCCTTTGGGTGATATGCGACGCATTCACTCCTAAGTCATAGTCTCTAGTGCGATATGAATTGCAAACCAATTCAAAAACACTTCTCCTCTAAAAAACACAAAACAAAATCATTCAAACTTCTTTTTGCCCTTTGGAGCCTTTAACTTTGGAAAACCATTTTCATAACAAGAGTGTTGTTAACTCTTAGTTCTACCGCAAACGGTAACGCCTAAGTCTCCCATGCTCGAGCTGCATACACCAACTGCTAGAACTACTTGTTAACCCTACTCGGGCCTAAAAAGCAGTTGAACAAACCTGTGTTCCCTTTTAGCCCGAACTACGTTTCCTCTGATCTTTTATACCAGATGAAAGTACGTAGGCACAAGACACGATGTCTTGGCAAGCAACTTTCCCCCCTTTTCACCTGTAGTTAGCCGAACTACGTTGACTCTGACTTCTCATTTCAGATGAGATACGTAGGCCCAAAGCGCTGTTGCTTTGCCGAGTCACTTTCTTTTTATTTTGTCCTCAAGCATGTAGTTAGATAGTTTCAATCATCCTTTTAGATAGACAACAAACGTGGATCCCGTCGAGTACGGCGAACGTGAGGGGTGCTAATACCTTCCCCTTGCGTAACCGACTCTCGAACCCGAGATTTGGTTGCGATGACCGATGTTATCCCTCTTTTTGTTAGGTTTTCTCTGAGTGTTTCCTTTCTATCTCTTGGGATAAATAACACGCAGTGGCGACTCTTCTATCATTGTCCGCCTCGTTTTTTGTAGTAGCAACAGTAGAAAGAGATGATAGATTGCGACTTAGACGGGTTTCACAACATGCATCTGTCAGACACGAGCGAAGCCAGACCGTTACCAAGGCATGACCTACTGCACAACCTTCTTCATCATATACCTAGGATACTACCTCGGCCTCGTATCTCACCCAATCATATACTTCTTCATCCCGGAGGCGTCGGAATTCAGTTGAGGGTTTATCGCAGGACCCGTCCTCCCATAGACTTCGTCGGAATACTCTTGTTCCTCCTCCTGCCGATGAAGTTGATCTGGTGCCACCTCTAAAGGGTGATGACCCACCACCGGAGGATGCTGGTGAAAACGACGATGATGAGGCTGAAGGTTTCCCAAGAGGTCCCTCAGATATGTTCTTGTTGACAGGGTATATTGACCATACTGCCAGACATGTCTGTGATGGAGAGGTAACATTACTCTGATTATTTCTTTTTTTATTGGAAATTTATAATTTGTACAATTTTTTCTTATTAACATTGTTTCTTATTTACGTAAATTTTTATACTCATCATCCACAAAAGTTCTATAACCATGGGCGAAACATATTAGCTTTAGATCAGCCACAGGAGGCTTGGTTCTAGGAAGTCCTTGTCGCCTCTGGTTTGAAGGACCTTTGTGAGGTCGGTACGGTCTGATCCACAACGGGATGTTGATGGGCTTTGCGGGGAGATGGCACCCTGAGACGTCTTTCTTCCATCTACCGCATGGCGAGATCACGATTACACCGCACTTTCCCATGATCGTCGGGTGGGGGAGTGTGCCTGATTACACAGAGTTGATCTCGCGCACTCGTGCCTTTCTCGTGCTCAGGGGGAACCAGGTGGTCGATCCTTATAGAGTCTATCTCGATCGCCTGTCTGCTGAGGACATCTGCTACAACGTCTATGCTGATCACCGTGTGGCGCGCCTGTTTGATGACATCTCACTATTCTCAGGATGGTTGGCATGCAGTTCAACCATCATTGTTCCATATTTTCCCGAGCATGTCACTAAGCAGTTCGGGTACACACAGATGATACCAAGACACCCAGATGTCTTCGCTTCTCTCAGTTTGACCCGTATGCCGATAGAGAAGATCTATGGTAATTATCAGAGGCACAAGGTACCAAACGATACCCGGGGGACCAGAGCATCGAGAGACTAGAGTTACGTTAATAGATACATCATGTGGTTCTTCATCGTCTCATACCCTTACATGGTGCCCACTGCAGAAGGATCACCATCAAGACCAGCTGATCAGGAGATTTTAGAGGAGTAGCAGTCTCAGTTGGACCACACTCAAGATGTCCTTCCTCGCTGTCGTTAGATAGTGGAGATGGGGTGGGTAAGCATTAATGATGGTTTCTTCCCTGAGGGGTCTGACCACAGGTGTACATTTGATGGGATGATTGCGGTGGCATAAGGGACACTTATGTAACACAGACATTGCGCCAGGACGGGTGGGATCGATGGCTGAGGATCCAGATCGAGCGGTTGAGGAGGCGAAGGCGGCAGAGGCATGGGCAGAGGAGAGGACGAAGATGTTGTTAGGCACATACAGTAGTGATTGTGGTGTTTTTTTATGTACTATATTTTGATGACATTGATGTACTATTTTTTGATGATGTTTATGACATATGACTTCTTATATATATATATATATATATATATATATATATATATATATATATATATATATATATATATATATATATATATATATATATATATATATATATATATATATATATATATATATATATATATATATATATATATATATATATAGTATATATATATATATATATATATATATATATATGTATATATATATATGTATATATATATATATATATATATATATATATATATATGTATATATATATATATATATATATATATGTATATATATTATATATATATATATATATATATATATATATATATATATGTATATATGTATATATATATATATATATATATATATATATATATATATATATATATATATATATATATATATATATATATATATATATATATATATATATATCATATTATTTTATTTAGGGATGTATGTTATTTTATATTCATCTGCAACAGTTAATTTTCATCTGCGACCAACAAAACTGGATTTTAAAAAAAAAAACTTGTTCTGATAAGATTTCCGAGATGCATCTACGGAACTTTTTTTGTAGATGTGTCTCCAGAAGCATATAGCGTAAATAAAAAAAAGGGTGCGTCCGGAGATACAACTCTGGAAGCAGGAGGCATAAAAGGAAAGCACTAGGTGACTAAGAGTATCAAGGGGCAGATTAAAAAACTACCTTGCTCACGTACCCTTTCCAATCTGTTTTCAAACAATAAAACTAATCTTGGGCCTTTAACCATGGGCCCAATGCCATTTTGTTTGGCCAACTCCCTTGTCCGCCTAGCACACTTCTGCAGAGTTGAATTTGATTATTGATTAATTATTTGTTTTTTTTTCATTTTCTTTAATTCTTTTTGTCACACATAAAAAATGCATATTATAAAAATACATTTCTTAGTCATACTAAAGTTAACATGAATTTCTCTAGATTAGTTTTTAGTTATATTTACCAATTGTTGGAATTTCTTAATGAATAGTAAAAATTAGGGTTAATATGATTTAATTTATTTTTTTTAACGCCATTTCCTTTTTCATGATTTCACGTGCTAGATTGTATAATCCTTTGCATGTTCATTCCACTTGATTAGTTGATCAAATCCAACTCTAATCAATTAATTACTAGTTGTAATTTAGACTTGTCTTATTATTTTCATGAACAACTACTACTCATTCAAGTGATCATAAGTCTCTTGATCACTTGGTTGAGTTAGACATTCACACTTGTATTGCTCTTAATCCATCAAGTTAAACTCAAAGTCAAGACTCACGTCCAAGACTCTAAAGATAGAAAGACATTAAGACCTAGATCATGTTGAGCTTCATTCCTTCAAGTACACCTTTCCTCATCAAATCAAAAAGATAATTATTTCAAGTACCTGTTATTTATGATGCAAATTGTGCCCCACGAGCTTTAAACAACGGAGAATAATGAGATGGATCTTTCATATCCTTGTTTTGAATATCTTTGAATATAGGACGTAGGCTCTAGTTATTCAAAGTATTCACCTCCGCTCATAGACTTTAGTGCAATTCAAATCAAATAACTTTCAAACTTTCTTCCCCACAGGTAACACCATAATAATCAACATCCACAATACATTTCTCTTTAAATGAAACACATTACTCTTTTGATACCTATACACCCTTGAGGTTAATCACCTTCTTCATGGGTTAATCACCTTCTCATGGTTAAACACTCATCTCTGAACCATACAAATCTTTAATTTAAACACCAATCCTTAGGTTTAAACACCGATCTCGTGGTTTAAACACCACTCTTATTTTATCTTTGGTTTAAACACCGCTCTTAATTTCTCTTGGTTTAAACACCATTTTTATCTTTGGTTTAAACATCACTTTTATTTTCCACTTTATTTTAAACACCACTTTTATTTCCTCTTTGGTTCAGAGATTACTCTATGGATTCAAACAACACAATCTTGGCCCAAACAATATCCAAAAAAAAACTTTCATCGTTTCACAAACCCTCTTGTAATCCAATTCAAGAAACAAACTTTCTTCTTTTCCAATTCAATCACAATTATTTTTCAAAAACAATTTTCTTTCTTTTAACAAAAGGAACTATTATAATTCGTTTCTTAGGCAATCAGACTAAAAGCTTAGAGCATATGAACATATATTAGATCAACAAACGTCAAAACACTTTTAGGATATGATTATAATTGTTCCCTAAAATCAACCAACAAATACTTATTTTCTACCCATGAACTACAAAGCTCTAATTTTTTTATTGCACTATGAGAATATGTAGGCACGAGGGTTTCAATCCTTGGCGAGCATGATGACACCGAAACACACCATATATTTGACTCGACTTGCACATATTTTACCGTTGTTTTATTGTCATTTCTAGTGTTATACTGGTATTTTGTCTGGTTTTCAGGTACATAGCCAAGAGAGAGCCATACTTGAAGAAACGAAGAGAAAAGGAGGAAAAACGATGAAAAAAAAGCAATTTACACACGCGACGTCTAAGATGGGGTTTGCCATGGAGGTAACCATGTGGTAAATGACGTGTCCCACGTGGCAATGGTCATAAAGACCATTTCTTTGAGGTTTTGTGAAGGTGGCGTTCGCCACCCCTACATGGCGGTCGCCATCTTTGCCTTTGACATCCTAGTCAATTGGCAGTTGGAGAATCGTCTCACTACTTCCTTTTTCCCCTCACACGAATCCTGAAGTGGCTACTCGATTTCCAATGCTTAATACTAGTATAAATAGGACTTAGTTTTCACCATATGAACCATTCAAGCTTAGCTACAACCTTAGGCATAAGTTCACTGATAAAAGCAATAATTCTTAACACCGGAGGATTATTGCACCATTGTTGTATTTGAGTTTGGAGCACTCTTTATTTTATCACTTTTAATCTTGCCTTCATTTACATTCCGCCGAAGTTATTTCCTGTATCAGAATTCAAGTCTCCGATTAGAGCAGGTTCTTATTAATTTCAGCATTATTTATCTTTTACTCGCCTTGTTCATTTACTTGCCTTATTTTATTTCCTTGCACGTTTAATTCTCGCTTTACTTTGTTTACTTTCCTTGCACTACATTGTTTTGTTTTTTTTATTTACACTACTTTACTTTGTTTACTTTTATCGCACACCTTTTATTTCAATCAAGCCGCCCATTATGTTTAATTCCTTTTTCCAAACAAAAGCTAAAATATTTACCGTAACCATGCTCAACTAATTTCGTTAGTGCTGGAATGTGAGGACCATCGTTTCGATGGTACTCCATAAGTTGTTTCAATAGAATTATTCTTGGGGCTGTTTTGGTTTTAATACATTTTTTATGTAATCAATTTGATCGGTTACTATGAAAGTAGAATCGTGACACGTCGGGTAAGATCGAAAGTTGTCTGAAACTTAAGATAAAATTGATTAGTTTTTGTTAATAAAAACTGTGAAAGCACTTTGTTAACTAATTAGAAGAGTTTAATATTACTAGAAGGTGATTTTGAAACTATTTTCAGACGCATTTATAGGTTTAGAATCTGGTTGGCCGAGTATATGTCGGAAACCCTTTTAAGTTAAAGTTTCCAATCAAGATTATATTTCAACTGAGCTAAAGAGGTTATTACTAAAAAAGGATTTTATACTTTAACTCAATGTGCAACCGGTTACGCGTGTGAGGACGGTGTAGATTTAAAGATTAAATCTGGTTCTAAAAAATCGAAAGTAACGGTTCCTTTTTAATTAAGTTCTTTTTCTTGGAAAAAATTTTTTATCCCTGTAAGTCGTTCTATTTAGAGATAATAGGAGTTCTGTTGATCGGTGAACGCCACATTCCAATATTGCACCGTTGAATTTATTAAATCCTTTCTATTTTATTTTTTCTCCATTCCAATTTTTTTTTACAATCGCCTTAGATAAACACCATAACAGTTGAAGATGATAAATTGACCATTAGATCTCTATGGGATTCGACAACCTTTTATATTACTCGGATACACTTCGTATACTTGCGGATATCACGCATCATGTTTTTGGCGCTGTTGCTGGGGACCAATTGCGTCAGATATCGTACCTTGATTGTTACATTATCTAGACTAAGACACCATTTGTTGATCAATGCAAAAAACTCGCAGTACCAGAACTTTAGAAGATCCAATAGCTGAACCAGAAAGATACGCACGCGCCCGAGTTTTGCTCCAAAGAATTAGGAGAGCAATGGCAGAAGAACATGACCGAAAACCACTTAAGGAATTAACAATACCTTTTAATGAAAAACCCCATTCTAGTATTGTCAACCCTACAATCTCAGCTAATAACTTTGAATTAAAACCCACTTTATTGCAAATTATACAAAAAACAAGTTTGTTGATCTCCCTACAGAGAACCCGAACCAACACTTACAAGTATTCATTCAACTAGCCGATACCTTGAAAAGTAATGATGTTTCTCCTGAGGCAATACATCTACGGCTATTCCCCTTTTCCCTCAGAGATAGATCAAGATAATGGCTATATTCTCTCCCAGCAAACTCAATCACCACTTGGAATGACCTAAAGGAAGTACTCCTTGCTAGATACTTTCCACCAAGCAAGACTGTTGTCATGCAAAACCAAATAACCAGATTTACTCAACAAGATAGCGAATCTCTTTTCACCGCTTGGGAAAGGTATAAAGAACTATTAAGAGCATGTACATACCACTATCTAGAACAATGGTTGATTATTCATACCTTTTATAATGGACTTCTCTATAATATGAAGATGACCATCGACGCCGCCGCTAGTGGTGCACTAATGAAGAAACCTTACCCTGAAGCACGGGCACTCATTGAAGATATGGCTCAAAACCATTACCAATGAGGTACAAAATGAACTTCAGTAGAGAACAAGGAAACTAAATGAGGTATATACGATATAATTTGCCTAGACCGTATGACTGCCAAGATGGACGTCGTAGTCCAAAAGGTCGAAAGTTTAGTCGCTAATCCTATAGCTATCGTAGCTGCAGTCCAACCTGGATGCGAAATCTATAGAACCCAAAGACATATCACTGCTGAATGAAGTCTCCTAGCCTAAGCAAGCTCAGATCAGGTCAATTATGCCCAAGGAGACCTATATTCAAATACTTATAACCCTGGATGGAGGAATCATTTGAATTTCTCCTTTAAGAATAAAAACCTACCCAAAACACTGCACTTCAAAGACCACAAGGTTTCCAAGCTCAAAGACCAACCCAGCCTGCACAAGCTACTCCCTAGAAATCTGACCTCGAGAAGATCATATAGAGCTTAATTTTAGCTCAAAACCAACAAAACAAAGAACTCATGAACTAGAACATTCATATGAATGAGCTAATTACCCAATTAGGCACCAAGGTTGATTTTGTGGTAACAAACAACAAGATGTTGGAAACCCAAATCTCGCAAGTAGCACAACAACAAGCCGCTCAGGCTATCAAATACTTGAAAGAAATATCCAGTAATGCTTCTTCAATCTTTCTTATCTCCACACTAATCAGCATCTGATAACAAGTAACCATAGCTTCTTTGCTTTCAGAGTCTCATCGAAATAAAGTTCCATAGTTTGTCAATCCTTTTAAGTATCTCAGAATTCTTATTGCAACCTTCATGTGTGACACCCTTGGTTCACTCATATATATGCTCAGTAATCTGACGAAGAAACATATATCAAGTCGACTGATGCACACATATCTCAAACATCCGATAATTTGTTTGAACAAAGTTACATCTACTTTGTCTTCCTCTCCATGCTTCTCAAATTTCAAGTTTGGTTTGATAAGCAAAGATGCGGGATCAAATCATTCATTTTGAATCTCTTAAGTATCTCCTCGACATACTTTCTTTTATTTAGAACCATACCTTGCTTTGACATTTGAAATTCCATGCCTAAGAAGTACGACAACTTTTCCAAATCTGACATTTCAAACTCCTTTTTCATTAGCTCTTTGAACTTCGACAAATTCTCCGAGCTACTTCCAGTTACTAACAAGTCATCAACATATAAGTAGATGATTGTTATATCTTGTGCCAAAAACTAAACATAGACACCATACTCAGAGTTTCATTTGACGAATCCCAATTCGACCAAGTATGAGTCGATATTCTTGTTCCATGCCCTAGGTGCCTGCTTGAGACCATAGAGTACTTTGTGCAACTTGTATACTTTCCTTGCTTCCTCCTGAATCAAAAATCCAGGAGGTTGTATGACATACACCTATTCATCTAAAGGTCCATTAAAAAATGCAGATTTCACATCTAAGTGAAATGTCTACCAGCCTTAATTGCATGCCAAGGCTACCACTAGATGAACAATTTCCAATTATATGACAGGTGAAAATAATTCAAAGTATTTGAGTCCTTCTCTTTGAAGAAATCCTCGAGCTACCAATCTCACCTTATGCCTTACTATCTACCCTTCAACATTGTGCTTCAACTTTGACAGCCTTTTCACTTCGATAGCTTTTGTATGTGCTGGCAATTCGACCAACTCCCATGTGTTGTTTATTTCAATTTCTTGTAACTCTTAGACCATAGCAGACTTCAGTGTTTATCTTTGAAGGCATCATTATAGTTGATTGGTTCAACACCTTCAAGTAAAGAAAAATGAACTAGTTCTTCATCTGTTGTGACTTCATCATTACCAACTACTTCATAGCCTTGAAGTCTTACTGGATGAGCTCTAATTCTTCGAGGTCTATGGCTTATTCTAGCCATATCCTCTTTGACTTTGATTGTGTGGGGTATGTCAGTAACAACTTTGACTTCAATTGGAATATCGACATTATCTTCGACTTCGACATCATTACTTGCTTCGTCAAAATCAAAGATCATCAATGGCTTATTAACTGGATCACCAGAATTTCAATCCCATGCAAAGTTCTGATTAATCACAATGTCTCGACTCATCACGATCTTATTATTCATTGGATTGAATAGCTTGTTTGCTCCAATCTTATGATATTCTACCAGAATCATAGGTTCACGCTTGTCATCAAGCTTCCTTTTTCTTGCATCAGGAACTTGTTTTTAGCAAATAGAGCCAAACACCTTCAGATGACTCACTGATGGTGGTTTGCCACTACACGCTTCTTCAAGAATCTTGTTCTTTATCTTCTTGGTAGGGAACCTATTCATAATATAAACAGCAGTCGAGACAGCTTCACCCCATAAGAACTTTGGCAAATTCTTCTGCTTCAGCATGCATCTCGCCATGTCCAATATGGTTTTGTTTCTTCTTTCTGCTATTCCATTATGTTGAGAAGTATAAGGATAAATTACTTCATGATCAACACCATGTTCTACATAGAATGCTTCAAACATATTGGATGTGTATTCTCCATCTCCATTTGTTTGCAGAACTTTAATCTTTTTTTCACCCTGATTTTTGACAAATATCTTGAATCTCTTAAAGATTTCAAATATTCCGTCCTCGCGTTTGATCACATAGATCTAGATATTTCAATTGTACTCATCGATAAATGAGAAGAAATACTTTTTTCCACCAATGGGATGCTCTTTAAAAGGGCCACATTCATCTGAATGTACAACTTCAAGTATGCAGGATGATCTCATTGGCATAGTCGAAACAAAAGACTTCCTAGACTGCTTCCCGACTAGATAATCTTCATAAAGTTTGTTAGGAATCTCAAGACTTGGTATACCAATTACCATATCTTGAGTTCTTAGTTAATTGAGTGATCTAAAGTTTAGATCACCAAACCTCAGATGCCACAACCAACTATTCTTGTGGTCGAAAACTGTTTTTAGACATTGTACCTCAGTCAAACTGATCATGGTCTTAAATATTCTATTCTTCGATAAAGGATATTTCAAGACTAAGTTATTCTGGATGTCGAAAAGTTCTAAGTTTGCATCTTTCATAATAACTGAGAACCCTTTTTCGACCAGTTGTCATACACTTAGTAGATTTCACTTCATTTCGGGGACATAAAGTACATCTTTGATCAAGGCTTTTGCTCCATTACTCCTTTGAATAACTATGTTACCAGTACCTTCTACTTGCAATGAGCTATTATCAGCAAGTTTGACCATGCTCTTCTTCGATTCGTCAAAATATACTAACCATACTTTTCAACCATTCATGTGATTCGAGCAGCCTGAGTCAAGGAACAAGATCTTAGATTCGACATGGTCATCTGCAACTGCAGCCATAACCACCATATCATCTGAATCATCTGAATCTTGACGTGCAAGGTTCGCTTCTTCGTCCTTGCCTTTTGTCAATCCCTTGTCTTATATGTACCAACAATACTTGGCCAAGTGACACCACTTTTCATATTTATAACACTGCACATCTTTTGTCTCTATTTTTTCTTTCTAATTGGAATTCCCTTCTCCTCTTTTCGAGGATTCAGAAGTTTTATCATCGATCTTATTCTCGTAAGGATTCGGCCAAGACTTCTTGCCCTGAGTCTTGTCAATTTTTCCTTTGAACTTGTTGGAACCACCATTCTTCTTCTAGGACTGAGCATGTAGTGCTTTATCGAGTCTTGAACTCCTTTCCTTTTGACAATCATAGTCTCATGCGCTTCCAACGAACCAACCAAATCTTCCAATTTTAGGATTTCAAGATTGTTGGATTCTTGAATAGTTATGATAACGTTATCAAAGTGAGAGGTCAATATTCACGTTACCTTTTCAAGTATTATCTTATTTGTTAGGGGTTTCACCACAACTCTTCATGAGATGGACGAGTTTATGCACCTTCGACATATAGCCTGAAATTTTTCATCTTCTCCCATCGACAACAATTCACATTGTCATCACAAATTTTTCAACTTGACAATCTTGGCTATCCCGCCTCCTTCATAATACTTGACAATAATATCCCATGTCTCCTTCTTCGATTCAGCATGAGCGATTTTGTTGAAATTAGCTGCATCAACTGCCGATTGTATGTAAAATGCTGCCTTGCAATTCTTCTTTTTGGAATCCTTGTGAGAGGTTCTTTGTGCGCCAATTGCGTCTTCACCAAGCATAGAAACACCATTAGTAACCACTTCTAGGGTTTCATGAAATCCAAATAGAGATTGCATTTTTTTCTCCATCGAAGCCAGTTATTGCTGTCAAGAGTTGGAAGGGAGTTTGGTAAATTTTTGTTACCATTAATCTTTGTAGCGATTGCTCAATAACATCTATCATACCATAATTTTTATCCCTAATATCTCACCTCATTTTTATTTTCATTTTAGTCAAGATCACAAACATAAGATTCTTTTAACCCTCATTTCTTTGGGTTTTCCTATGGAAGAGATCACCAAGCACCTCTTTGTGTATCTTTCTTCTTTTTTATTTATATGTTTTATAGTTCACTAACCACTAATCAAGATACAAAAATATATGCTTTGTCCCTTTTGTTTCTTTTGTAAGGTAGGTTTTGGAATCAAGAAGCATCAAGTGATTGTCTCCTCAGCTAGGGTTTGATTTCTTCAAGTCAAAGTGTGGTCAACCGTTGTTTTTCAAAGAATATTCATCAAAGTATGACCTCTAATCTCAAATTATAGGGTCTCAAGCATTATTCAACATTATTTGGGCAAAGATATCTCAAGGTTTGATAGCTTGTTTCTCAAGAAACTTTAAAGGTTCATGTGTTTATTTCCATGCCTTCACCAAGAAGTATCCTCAAGTCATTGCATGTTTCTATACCTTATTATGAGCATGATCATGTTGCTTCCCGAATTTTTTCAAGAAATCCTCGAGGATGCTCTATAGTGAACACGGATCTTCAGGAAATGTTTGATCAGAGACTTATCCAGATTACTCGACTAAGGGATGATGTTGATCATGAAGTGGATGTCATAGTTCCTTATTTCAGTATACCTGAGCCAGTTGAGATTGCTTATAACAGTCAGAAGTCGTTTGTATCTCTTTTGGCTATTTGTCTACCTGGTCCTACTCACTATGATTCTGACAAAGTTGTAACTAACATATATAATGCTACTATGATTGAAGATGGAAAGAGGTGAATATTCCCTCTCTCTCTCTTTTATTGTCAATATTGATGATGTTATTAGAGTGACCCGTAACGCTCATGTATTTGTTGTTGCACCTCCTAAGAAGGTTGATAATGTCTATGATAATAAACCAATTGAATTTGAAACGCCTGTTGTACAATATGAATCTAGATTTGTAACAAGGAAGTCTAGTGGTTTAAATCAGAATTCTAATGATGAAGTTTTAAAACTGATTAAAAAGAGTGAATATAAGATTGTTGATCAATTGATGCAAACTCGATCCAAAATTTATGTCTTATCTTTGCTAATGAGTTATGAGGTTCACAAAGAGGCTCTGAGGAATATTTTAGAACAAGATTACATAGATCGTGATGTTACCATTGATCAATTCAATGGTATTTTTAGCAACATAACTGCTTGCAACATTTTGAGCTTTAGCGATGAAGAGCTACCGGAGGAATGAAGAAATCATAATATGGCCTTGCACATTTCAATGAATTGTTAAGAAGATGCACTATCTAACATGTTGATGGATACTGGTTCCTCTCTAAATGTAATGCCCAAGTCCACTCTGTTAAGGCTTTCTTATCAAGGCACTCTAATGCGATACAATGGTGTTTTTTTAAGGCTTTCGATGGATCCAGACAAACTGTAACAGGGGAAGTTGATCTCCTAATGAAGAGAGATATGGAAAGCAGTCAATTTGTTGGTTGGGATGAATTATTGAGCTTGCTGAGAACAAAAACAGAGTTGGTTTGGGATTTTCCCCTGGTGCAACTAGAAGAGAGGTGAAGTACAATCAAGACATATTCCAAAGTGTTGGGTTTATCCATTCTATAAATCAAATTGTTGTTGCTGTTATTGAAGATGATCCAGAAGAAGACATGCCAAACTTTATGGTGCACAGAGTGATCTGCCAGAATTGGATTCCTTCTATTGTTCAAGTTTCAAAGTAATTTATTTTTATATTTCTAAATACCCTTTCACTATGTCCAAGGTGAAAGTGAATATGTGAGGGCTTTGTTTCAGTTTTTAATGTCATGAATAAAATGTTATTTTTCTTATCCATATGTATTTTTTTTTAATATTTTTGCTTTTTTCTGGAAAATGGTAACTTAAAAAATCAAAATAATAAATGATTTTAATGTCAGCATAATACTTGCGCATTTATTTGTTTCCTAAATTCAAGCATATAACATTGTGCATATTGATTCATGATAAACTCATTGAAAACAATGTCAATATGCCCTCTCCCAAATTTGAATCCTTGTGTTTGAAGCTAAAGAAGAAAGTGTTGAGGAAATTCCTGATGAGATTTCTCGGTTGCTTGAGTAGAAAGAGAAGACCATTCAGCCTTATAAAGAGCCAGTGGAAGTAATTAACTTGGGTTCTGAAGAAGACAAGAAAGAAGTCAAGATTGGGGCACTGCTTCTGCCAGATGTTAAGAAGAGGATGGTAGAGCTTCTTAAAGAGTAAGTGGATGTGTTTGATTGGTCTTATCAAGATATTCCAAGTCTTGATATAGATATTGTGGAGCATAGATTTCCTTTAAAGCCAGAATATCCGCCAGCCAAGCAAAATTTGAGAAGAACTCACCATGATATGGCTGTAAAAATCAAAGAGGAGGTTCAAAAGAAGATTGATGCAAGTTTTCTTATTATCACTAAATATCCTCAATGGGGGGGCCAATATTCTGCCTGTTCTAAAGAAAAATGGTAAAGTCCTGATGCGTGTTGATTACAAAAGTTTGAATAAAGCTAGTCTAAAAGATGACTTTCCATTGCCACATATTGATATGTTGGCAGATAATACAACTAAATAATATCTTCTCTTTTATGGATGGTTTTCCGGCTATAATCAAGTTAAAATGGCACCCGATGATATGAAATAAAAACATTCATTACACCTTGGGAAACATTCTACTACAGAGTGATCCCCTTCGGTTTGAAAAATGTCGATGCAACGTACTAGAGAGCCATGACTACTCTTTTCCATGATATGATGCATAAATAGATAGAAGTCTATGTGGATGATATGATTGCTAAGTCGAAGACTGAAGAAGATCATGTCAAATATTTGTTGAAACTGTTTCAGCATTTGAGAAGTTTAAACTCTGCTTGAATCCTAAATAATGCACTTTTGTTGTCCGTACAGGAAAGCTTTTGGGTTTCATTGTCATCCCAAAAGGTATTGAGTTTGACCTTGATAAAGTCAGAGTTATTCAAGAAATGTTTGTACCTAAGACAAAAAAACAAGTTAGAGGATTCCTTGGGCGTTTGAGTTACATTTCTATATTTATATCTCACATGACTGCCACTTGTGGGCCGATCTTCAAGCTTCTTTGTAAAGACCAAGGTTGTGTTTGGACAGAAGGCATTTGATAATATTAAGGAGTATCTGCTTGAAACTCCTATTTTTTTCTCCTCCAGTGTGTAGCGGGGAAATTTATGAGTGTAAGCTATTGATTAACTTAACTCAAAAATGCAAGAGTCGTCACCGCACTTTTATTTTATCCAAAAAATGGAAAGAAAAAAGAGCAAAGAAAACCTAAGAGTTCTAAAACAAGAACAAAAACAAAGATCTAGGTAAGGGGGTTGCTTACGCAATGGGAAGGTGTTAGCATCCAAAACGTCTATAGTACTCTATAGGAGCCCTTTGAAATATCTACACTTTTTGGTTTGAAAAAGGTTTGTTTAAAAAGATTGGGGAGATGAGAAGAGAATTATTTTAAAGATTTTTGTGTTTGGATAGACTTATCGCCTCATGCCTACGTACCTCCAAAGTGCAATATAGGATCAAAACCCCGTAGTTCATGCTACAAATAACAAAGATTGGTTGGTTTTGATTGATTTTAAATGTAAAGACAAGTTGTCATTTTAAGGAGAAAACTACGACTAGTCTCCCACAAGTATAAGACAACATTTGCATCACCTAAAGATGTAGGATTTTGCTTGGATTATCAACAATTCTATCACTCAGCATCTAAGTGGAAAATATTAACATCTTAATACTATGGAGAATAGGAGAATTATATCTCAACTATAGAAATGACTCATGTCTAAACTTGATGAAAAGTTTTAAAATGAAAAGTGCGTAAAGGAACAAAAAGTTTGAATGAGGTTGATCTTTTTTAAAGTCTTTTTGAAATTTGTCAAAATATGATTAACATTGATTGATATTTATTAAAGAAAACAGTGTTTGAAAATGACTTGACAAAATTCAAGGTTTTATTGTGAAAGCGGTTTTAAGTTTGAAAGCAAGAAAGTTTTTGAAAAAAGGAGGAGATTTTGAAAATTTAAGAAGGGGAGAAGATGAAGTGACTACCCTAGAAAGAAAAACAAAAGCTAGAGATAAGAAGGATCTAACCAACTTGTAGCACACTCCATATCAAGTTAAATAAGAATTCCATCCACCTTGAAGCATAAGCAAGTGAGCAAGCCAAATAAAGGCAAAGATCCATAATACTCCAAGCATAGGGAAAAGTCCTAATTCTAAGTCCAAGGGTCCAAGAATAGTCCAAGAAGTCCAAGGTCTAAGAATAGTCCAAGAGCATAGCCACAAAGTCAAGAACACCAAGTTTTTTAGAGGTTTAATCCTTTATTAGTGTTTTAAACAAGATATGGTCCAAGTGGACAAAAGAAAAGAGCGGAAACATAAACATGTCTCCAACGAACAAAGGAAAAATAATGGAAGCATAAACAATAATATGATATGAGATGATAATAATGGAGCATAAAGATAAAAGAGAGATAGGGAGCAAGAAGGAAATATAAACAAAATTAGTACAATGATATCGTTAGTGAGTTAGTGATTAGTCGTTATAGCAAATGATCAACAATGGTTAACTCATGCACTTAAGCCAAAGTTGATGAAAAATTATTAGAGGATTGATAAAATCAAAGCCTCCTAAAAACAAACTTCATAGGTGATGGACTTAAGACAAATAATCAACCATACTTGGACTTTCAAACATAGGTTTGAGCCACGGATGATCACTTTCCGATTACGGGACAATTTAGTGCTAAGTTAAGCAATCGTAATTGGGTTTATATAGAAACCACGACTATCTGAGGCTGGTCAATAATAACGTTAGTACTAATGCATGCTAAAGAAGTGATATGTAGATCACTCTCCGAAAACAATACCGCACGAAAAGAAAATAGGTAACGATCTTGTCTTCATCAAGAACTTGAAATAAGTTCAAACGATATCGAAGATTTTCATCGATCAAAAGAAAAAAAGAGAAGAGGAAAGGGAATGCCAAATTGAATTGGTGATAAAAAAGTGAATGGATGAAGGTTTATCTCAAAGATTAGTAAGTTCTAATGATGAACTTACTAACTTTCAAAGGAAGAAAGAGCTTTGGTGAATTTGGTAATTGTAGAAAATTGAGAGTCAAGAAAGAATTTGACAAGGTGAATTTGGATATCAAAAGCTTATGAAATGAGAGAAATGAAGCATCTATTTATAGGATTTAGGCTTGGAAATTTTGGTGGATTGGAGTTTGGTTTGGAATCAAAATTAGGCTTGGAATTTGAATTTGGAGGGAAATTAATGATCAAGTGGTAATTAGTGAAGGTGTATGGTGGGAATTAATTATGATGATGTAGGGGAATTAAAATGAAGTGATCTAGAATATTCTCATGTTGTAATATTTGAATTTGGTGCCAAAAATGCTGCAGAATTTGAATTTGCCAAATTTTCACAAAATTCGCACAGGGTAATCGGTTACCCAATATTGGTAACCGAATACCAGAGAAAAAATGGTGAAAAATAGCCTTTTTGATTCTTTTACTTATCAAAGAAGGCATGGAAATAAACACATGAACCTTGGAGTCTCTTGAATAAAAGTCAATCAAATCTTGGCATACTCTTGATCAGATGATTTAAATTGTTTGCGGATCAACTTTAACTTTTTTCAAATGAAATTCACTAAAGCTGAGGGACTGATATTTGATATCTTTGATCCAAATTCTTCCTGAAAAAGTTAGTAAAGGAAAAACAAACATTTTTTTTGGATTTTAATCAATGGTTAGTAAACATAAACATAAACAAATATCAAACAATCAAGAAACAAGGGTGTCCGATGATCGCTCAAGAATAAACCTACTGAGGAAGGCAAAAGAGAACCAAAGCTTGCGGTCTTGTTTATGGGACGAGATTCAAATGACATGTGGGATCTTAGGGTTAAAAGTTAGGGTATTACACAGTGGAAGGAAGACCTTTGATCATGTCTTTAACTGTGTTGGAAGAGTCCATGGGTTGTGTCCTTGGTCAACGAGATGAAACTGGTAGAAATGAGTATGCCATCTATTATTTGAGTAAAAAGTTCACAGATTATGAGTCTCGGTACTCGATGCTTGAAAAAACCTGTTGTGCTTTGGCTTGGGCTACTAAACATTTACACTAGTATATGATAAATCATACCACTTGGTTGATATCCAAAATGGATCGAATTAAGTATATTTTTGAAAAGCCTTCTTTGATTGGAAGGATTGCCCGCTAGCAGATGTTGTTATCTGAATATGACATTGAGTATTATACTCAAAAATGGATTAAAGGAAATGTTCTGGCTGATCATTTGGCTCACCAACCAAATGATGATTATTAATCCATCAGGTTTGACTTCCCCGATGAAGATGTTATGTATTTGAAAGGCAAAGATTGTGATGAATAGTCACCCAAAGAAGGTCCAGATCCTGAATCCCAATGGGGTTTAGTGTTTGATGGAGTTGTTAATGCTTATGGTAATGGAATTGGGGAAATCATATTTACTCCTCATGGATGTCATATCCCTTTCACTGCAAGATTGGTTTTTGAATGTACAAACAACATGGCAGAACATGAAGCTTGTATAATACGTTTTGAGGAAGCCATTGATTTGAGAATTAAAATCCTTAATGTGTATGGGGATTTATCCCTGGTGATGAATCAAATTAAAGGAGAATGGGAGACTTGTCAACCTGGTTTGATTCCTTATAAAGATTATGCAAGGAGGTTGTTGACTTTCTTTAATAAAGTGGAGTTGCATCATATACCTCGTGAAGAGAATCAGATGGCTGATACGTTGGCCACTTTGTCTTCTATGATTAAAATGAATCATTGGAATGATGTGCCTAAGATCAATGTCATGCATCTTGATATACCTGCTCATGTGTTTGCGGCAAAAAAAGTAAAAGATGATAATCCTGGGTATCATGATATTAAATGTTTCCTTCAAAGTCAGGAATATCCACTTGAGGCATCCAACAAAGATAAGAAGACTTTGAGAAGACTAGCTAGCAATTTCTTTTTGAATGAGGATGTGTTGTACAAGAGAAACTTCGACACGGTCTTGCTCAGATGTGTGGGTAGACACTAAGCAGACATGTTAATGCAAAAAATTCATGAAGGATCCTTTGGTACTCATGCCAATGGACAAACAATGGCTAAAAAAGATGTTAAGAGCAAGTTAATTTTGGTTGATAATGGAATTTGATTGTTATAAATATGTGAAGAAGTGCCATAAATGTCAGATTTATGCTGATAAGATTCATGTGCCTCTGACTCTTCTCAATGTTATTTCATCTTCATGGCCTTTCTATATGTGGGGAATTGACATGATTGGTATGATTGAGCCTAAAGCTTCGAATAAACATCATTTTATTCTAGTGTCCATTGATTATTTCACCAAGTGGGTTGAAGCAACATCTTATGCTAATATGACCAAGCAGGTTATGGTCAGGTTTATCAAGAATCAAATTACATGTTGGTAAGGCATTCCCAACAAGATCATTACCGATAATAGGTCAAATTTAAACAATAAGATGATGAAAGAACTGTGTGTTGATTTCAAGATTGAACATCATAATTCTTCTCCTCACAGACCTAAGATGAATGGGGTTATTGAAGTTGCTAATAAGAATATTAAGAAGATTATCCAGAAGATGGTTGTGACATACAAGAATTGACATGAAATTCTCCCTTTTGCTTTGAATGGATATCGTACATCCGTCCAGACTTCAATAGAGGCAACCCTTTTCTCACTTGTATACGGCATGGAAGCAGTGCTCCCCGTAGAGGTTGAGATCCCATCAATGCGAGTCTTGATGGAAGCCAATTTGACTGAGGCTGAATGGTGTCAAAGCATATATGATAAGTTGAATTTGATTGAAGAAAAGAGAATGACAACTTTGTGTCATGGCCAGTTATATTAGAAAAGAATGAAGAAATCTTTTGAAAAGAAGTTCCGACCTCGTGTATTCAGAGAAGACGACCTCGTGCTCAAAAAAATCATGTCTTTTAATACTTATTCTAGGGGCAAGTAGACTCCTAATTATGAAGGACCATATGTTGTTAAGAAAGCCTTCTCTGGTGGTGCATTAACTCTCGCAACTATGGATGATGAGCTCTCTCATCCTGTGAATACCGATGCAGTCAAAAAATACTTCACCTAAAATAAAAGAAAAACTCGCTAAGTTGAAAACCCAAAAGAGTGGCCTAGGAAAAAATGAGTGTCTTGGTGGTTGAAAACCCTAGAGGGCGGTCTAGGAAAAAGTTAGAGAGATAAACAGAAAATAGTCATTCTGGTAGATTAAAAACCCGATAGAGCAATCTAGGAAAAAGTTAGGGATTATGACAAGTAACTGCATCAGCTAGGCTTTATTATTTGAAGCAACATTTCCTATAAAGGATTCTCATTCTCATCACTCTCAACTGAAGTTTTGACCACAATTGAATTCAAAGTTATTAGGGAGAATAGTGGACGTTTTATTTCAATGTAGCCTTTTCCCTTATTTACCATTTTCCAACTTTGTAATGATCCATGGAGTCGCGCCATTCACAGACTACCATTCTATCAATAAAATTTAAGCCTTTGTCCATTTATTTGCAATTCTTATATTTGTTTCTGTTTTACAAAATTTCATTTGTTTTTTATAATAATTTTTTAAACAAAAAGAAAAATAACAATCATGCTTTTGAAAATTACAAAAATATTTTCCTTTGATTTGTGAATATTAAAAGGAATGTCAACAGTTATTCCAAGAATGGTAAATTCTCGAAGTGCAGAACTCAATGTCCTCTCAAGCAAAGTTCGTTCTTGTTGATGTTTTCCCCAATTGAACGCTAGTTCAGGTGTTCGAGTATTGAGTTCATGATCTCCTAATTAAATCCTAAGCCTGGACTCCCTAGCTAAGCCTTGATTTAGATTTCTCCAGCTGAGTGTGATTTTCTTTTTCCCATTCAGGTTGAGGTCAGATAGATAAACAAGGTTATGAAGCTTTTATTGTTAGATTCCATCTCTCTTCTTGGGATCCTCTGCAGTTTATATGGTTTTATTGCTTTTATGTGCCCCATGAGTGGCAAATTCAAAACAATGTTTCCTACTAAGAAGTGTTGAGATAACAATCAGTTTTTGGATTTTCTCTCACCTTGTATTAGGTTTTAAAATCCTCGCAGATTGATTTTTTGCTACAATGTTATCTTCTTAATTCCCCATAAAATCCATGATGATTTCCTTGAGGTTGTTTTCTTTGATAATCCCCATCAAGTCTGCATTCCCTCAACGGAGTTTGTACTTGGAAAATATTTGTGGTATGATCCTCGACAGATCCATTTCTCTACCTGAGTAGAGTGTATAAGGATATGTTTTCCTCTCAACATTTTTCTTTTGGAAGATTTATCTTTCCATTCCCTTAACAGAGTTGATGCATATATTATCCTTCTCAGAGGTTGATATCCCTAGAAGAATTTTACTTTGAGTATTCCTATCAGGTCTTCATCCTTTTACAATAGAGTTTGGGTGGATTTTCTTTTCCCCAAGAAAGTTTTTGGAAGATTTCTGTTGTGTATTTCCCCAGCGGATCTTTCCATCCCCTCGAAGCGGATTTCATATCGATGTCCCATCAGTGGATCATTAATGTTAGAGGATTGAATATTGGGTTTCTCACTAAGCAGTATTCTCTTCTCCCTAGAGATGTAAGCCTTGAAGCAAGACTTCATCCTTTTGGCAACTTTTGTTTATCTCCAGCTGAATCCCTAATAGGATTCTCCAGCAGAACCTCCAATGGTAACTGCATCTTGTTGAGATTTTAGTCGAGTATCCGGTTGTACTATGGTGATTGGTCATCCCTAGTTTATCTTTGTATTTATTTTATCGGCATATACATACATATACATGCATACATTCATTCATTCATACATACATCATGTATAATTGAATGAAAATTCATGCTCATTTTGCATTTCTTGGTGTTTCTTACCCACTCTCTCTGGTGTTGTTATCCCCATAGAGTGTGTGTATCCTCTTTCTATTAGAGTCTCAACCTTAAGCAGAAAGAGTATATCCTTTCTAATTCCCCACTGAGTTTGTTCCTCTTGGAAGAATTTTGCTTTATTTTTCCTTTCCATCCCATTATCTAGATGGAATTACTCCCCAATTGAGTTATTTTCTCATTGGGTACAGTATTGTTTGACTGTTCTCTCCAATTTGTTCATGGATTGATCTTTGGTCTCCTACAACAATTATTTTGAATCTCTCTAGGTTGTGAAACCTATATGATGAGAAGACATTTATTTTTCACCTTTAAGGATTTATTTTCCTCAGCAAAAATCTGTTTATGATTCCCCATCAGAAAATAAAGTTTTTGTTCCCCAGCAGTGTTGTGATAACACTCTCTTGAAATATTTACCTGACAACAAGTGTCTATCTCTTTATTTGAGAAGCTTGCATATCCCCAACATGGTAAAGCCTTACCTGGTAACAAGTGGAAGTATCTTTGAGAAGCTTGTTTGCTATTTTCAACTTTTGTGTGACTTCAAGTAGCAGTCTTTTTTTTGAGCAACTTGTATGTCCCCAAGTATCAGTTTGTATTTTCACATTAAATGGTATCTCTCCAGTTTATCCTCGACAGAGAAGTTTATTGTGAAATCCTTGATCCTCACCCAATCAAGTGAAAAAATGGACTCGTTATTTGAATAGGTGACATATCTTTATTTGAGAAACTTGTTACGACTCCGTCAACTTTTCCATCAAATGGCATCTCTCTAAAAAAGTTCGCAAAGAAGTTTGTTTTGAAGCTTTATTTTCCATCAAATGACATCTCTCTGAAAAAAGTCTCGCAAAGAAGTTTGTTGTGAAACCTTCTTTTCCATCAAATGGAATCTCTCTGGAAAAGCCATGTAGAGAAGTGATGCGTGTTTTTCGCAAGTGTACGAATCACGTCAAAGTAATATAAAAGATTATCGAATCCACAGAGACCAAGTGTCAATCTATCGTACCTGTTGTTATGGTGTTTATCTAAGGCAACTATTTTTAAGGGTTTTAGTAAGGGTGCAATGGTAAATAAAATTATAATTTTAAATAATAAATAAAAGACAGGCTCGAATGTAATTCACCGTAATCAATGATAATCCAGTACTTGTTAATGGAACTACTTATGGGCAATGTTTTCTCCTTTGAAAAGACTAATTTAACAGGAACTGTCGCTTTCGCGTATTCAGAACCGAGTTGTACTCTCTAATCAAACCACTCCTATTGTCACGGATAAAAAGGTGCGTACTGCGTTAGAGTAGTAAACCTATTTTTTAAGAATATAGTTTCTTAACAAAGTTGAAAAGTATTTTAACCTGGACTTCTTAGCAAAAAGAGGTTCTTATGAACCAGACTCTAAATCTCATAACGCGTCCGAAAATCGTTTTAAAATCTCTTTTCTTTTTAATCTAAAAACTCCTAATGAACTATACAAAGCGCTTTTGGCTGTTTTTGAAATAGTTAAAAACAATTACTTGAATTGAAAGATAAAATAGCCCTTAGGTGTTTCCACGAACAATTATACTGATTACTGGTTTAATTACGATCCTTACATTCTAACCTTTATGGGATTAGTTAGACATGATAAAGTAAATATTATGTTTATAGTTTTTCATATAAGTAATTTAAAGCGAGTGGCGGGAAGTAAACAAAGTAAATGTGCCGAGTGCGGGAAATAAACAAAGTAAATGTGCGAGTGCGGGAAATAAACAAAGTAAATGTGCGAGTGCGGGAAATAAAACAAAGTAAATGTGCGAGTGCGGGAAATAAACAAAGTAAAGTGCGAGTGCGGGAAATAAACAAAGTAAAGTGCGAGAAAATAAATAAAAGTAAAGCAATGCGGAAAAATAAAATACTAACTGGAATTAAAATGGCGGCAGGATTAACTTCCTCCAGTAGTGCTCCAAAACTCGAACCACAGACAGATTACAGACTCGATCACTCGATTGCAGAGGCACCCCGATGTGGAATGGCAACTGCTTTATAACTGATATATGCCTAGAGAATTCTAATTCTGGATGAAGAAAAACGAAAATCTAAGGTCCTATTTATAGTAAAAACTGAAAGCATGAAATGGCCGGGACGCCCCTCCACTAAAAAGTGGAGGTTATGAAATTTTGCCTTTGTGGCGCCCGCCATGGTCCCTACAGGGGATGATGGAGTGGGGATCGTGGGTCTTGGAGGTTGAGGAGTGGTCTTGAGACGTGGCCACGTCATGGCTAACCCCATGGCGCCCCGCACGGTGGGTGCCGCAAGTGCAAAATGCTGAATTTCTAGGTTTTCGTCCGTTTTCACTCCTTTTTCGCTCCTTTTCCCGATTCAAGCTCCGATTATTATAAAAACCTGAAAACATAAGAAAACAAAGCAATAACAAAGCAAAACAACAATAAAAGCTAAGAATGCATGCGAAATCGAGAGTCAGAAATACGGTGAATTTTAGTGTGATCAAGAAGTTTATTGTGAAGCCTTATTTTCCATCAAATGGCATCTCTTCGGAAAAGTCCCACAGAGAAGTTTGTTACGAAATTTATCATCATCAACAGATGGATGTCTCTTTATTTGAGAAGTCTGTTGTGCAATCTAATATGCTCGTATCTCTTTTAAAGATCCCTAGTAGAGTTATTGATTCCTAACTTCCTAGCAAGTGGCAGTCCCTTTAGCGGAGACAACTTCTATTTGGTACTTTTTCAGTTTTGAGGCTTGATTAAAGAAGAAGCTGTGACCCATTCTTGGCTGATGACTAGATATTTGGGAACGTTTATGCTAATTCCTAGCAAGTGGCAGTCTCTTTAGCAGAGACAACTTGTATTTGGTCCTTTTTCAAGTTTGAGGCTTGATTAAAGAAGAATTTGAGCCATACCCCTAATGGTGGAAGCTTGTTATCAATTCGACTTGGTTTGTTATTTGAACAAATGTTTATCCTATTATGATCCAGTAAATCTTTCATCCCCAACAGATGAACGTCTCTTTATTTGAGAAGTTTGTTGTGTGATTTGACCTGCTCGTATTTCTGTTGGAGTATCTCTAACAGAGTTGTCGTTTATCTCCAGCAATTTTAAATCGTAGCTTCATCTCTTGTGAATTTTATATCCCCCAGCTAGAGCTTTTCTTGTTTTTCCCATGTAGAGTTTTTGTCTCCTTTGCTAAGTTGTTGCAGCAGTAGTCTGTCTCTTGTGGTTTCCTTATTCTATAAAGTCATTGTGCATGCATTCACATCATATCATAATCATTTTGTGGTATCTTAGGGCCAAAAATTAGGTCTTCTGTACTTAAGTCTTTTCAATCTCGTTGAGACGAAGATGTCAATCTTCATTTCTTCGGATAGAAGAATATTAAATATGGGCATCTGCCATACCTTAATTTTTTACCTCTAAGATCCCACCTTATTTTCATTTGCATTGCATTCAAGATCACAAACATAGAATTCTCCTAACCCTCATTTTTATGGGCTTGCCTATGGAAGAGATCACTATGCACCTCTTTGTGTATCTTTCTTTTTTTACTTATATGCTTTATAGTTCACTAGCCACTAATCAAAATACAAAATAATATGTTATGTCCCTTTTTTTCTTTTGTAAGGTAGGTTTTGGAATCAAGAAGCATCAAGTGATTGTCTCCTCAGCTAGGGTTTGATTTCTTCAAGTTAAAGTGTGGTCAACCCTTGTTTTTCAAAGACTATTCATCAAAGCATGACCTCTAATCTCAAATCGTAGGGTCTCAAGCATTATTCAACATCATTTGGGAAAATATATCCCAAGGTTTGATAGCTTGTTTCTCAAGAAACTTCAAAGGTTCATGTGTTTATTTCCATGCCTTCGCCAACAAGTTTCCTCAAGCCATTGCATGTTTCATCAAAGAACATTCAACATTCAAGAGAACAACATTTTGTATTCATATGATCATTAATGTGCCTTGAAATACAAGGAAAAGTCCAAGGTTACAAGTTTGTACAAGGAGGTTTAACCAAAAAGTCAACATTTCAAGCCTAAGTTCAACACTTCATAACTTCTTTATACTTCAACATTTTTTAGTGCTTCTATAGGAAAATGACTCTTATTGACATCTCCTCCAAATTCACTTCACAAGCCAAGAGCCAATTATGCTTGGAAAGCCATCAAAGTTTGAGGACATTAGAGGTCATTTTGTGGACTTATAAAATTTTGACCTAAAGTTCAAGTATGGCATGCCTATGTTCCAAAGATCATAACTTCTTCAATTTTCAACTTTTATGGGCGCTTATTTTTGTCAAATATCCTCCTTAATGTCCTCTACAACTTTACTTTAGAGGTTAAACATCAATTCATGCTCCAAAGACCTCAAATCCTAAAGTCTATTTGTGCACAAAGCTAGGTCATGACCTGTTTGACCTAATGTCTGACCTGTTTTTTCAGTGCCACGACCTTAACTTTCAACTCATGCCATTCTCACCTCAAGTACCATTTTGGGTTGATTATTTTTTCATTGTGTTCTCCCCATGAGAGGATCATTTGACTCAAAGAAAATCAAGAAACGCACGAGTAAATTACATTTGGCCTAGCTATGAACATGACCCCGTGGAATTGAGTTTTGGCCATGGACCAGATTTTGCGATTCACTCAAACCTCCAAATTAAGTCAATGTATACACGTGTTTTGTCCATGATGATGTTAAGTTATGTGTGAGGGAAAAAAACGACTTAAAATATGAAGGAATGACCTGCGTTTTAGTAGATTTTCATTCAAGATTGGTCATGCATTCCTTGCTCATGATTTCACATGAGTTCTAACAAATCCTCACACGTATGCAATCCTTTCACCTCGGCTATAAATAAATGACTCATTTTCACTAAAAAAACAAGCTTAGAAAGACCCCAGAACCTCATCTCGAACTCCCACCTTGCACTGAAAATTTGTGATTTCGTTTTCAAATTATAAGCCCTTTCAACCTTTTTTCTTGATTCCATTAGCTCCATCGTTCTTCTCTGAAGCTTCTGCAACAAGAATCAAACTCTAAGACTCACTAAATCGTTCTAACTTGATCCTGCTTTCAGCACCTCTGATCATCATTTAGACATGGTAGTTCTGTGCATCTTTTGGACTCAAATAAGTTTTCACGATGTAGCCTATTGCCTCCTGATTATTTCCCCTCATTTACCTTGTATTGATTGTTCATATTAGTCATTTAATTTTTTCTTCGTGTTTTCTTGTTTCACTGGATTTCCTTGAAATTCTCCATGTACACTTTTAATCAATGAAAGTGAAACACATGTTTGAGTTTGCTTCAATGAGACAGTCACTATGGCATTGGTCTCATGATCTAGTTTTGCCATTTTCTAAAATCCAACAAGCAACTCACCAGAGAAGCTCGCGTGGTGGCCTGGGTTATTTTGATTTAAAATAGATTTTGTGCGTTATTTCACTCAGACTCCACCGTGTCTATCTTGATCTGGACCTTTGGATCTATTTTAAATGAGATTTGATGGTTGTGCGCGTGTTTCCTTCCCAACCTTTGATTAGATCTAATGGTTGTTGTTTTTTGCAGCATTTTATTTCATTTTCTTTGTTTTTATTTTCTCATTTTATTTTGAAAAATAAAAATAAAATAGCTCCCTTCATTTTTTTTCATTCTAAATGATTTTCATAATTTTCTAAAAAAAATATTTTCTATTTTATGAGCATTTTCTCACATTTTTATGTCATGATTTGATAGTTTCTATAATTTTTCACATTTTTCATGCATTTTAATTTGTTAAAAAATACTTTATGCATTTTTAAATTCACCAAAAATTATTATATGATCTTTGACTTGTTTCTGATTTGTATTAGTTTTCTTGAGCATTTGAGTTTTTTTTAGAGGCTCCATCTTGATTTTCTCATTTATTTCCTTTTAAAAATCATTAAAAAAAAATATTTTCATGCATTTTTAATTGCTTGATATTGTATTTTGACTTGCTTGCTGGTTGTTGCCTTGTATCATAACTTTTTAATCAAAATTCTCCTAAATTTCAATGGACTTTGGTTATTGATGAGGTTGGATGAATCTTGATCAATTCAATTCTATCATTAAATGAATCATTTGATTCATTTTTTTGCTTTGAGTTGATGGTAGGTTTAGTGCCTTAATCCACCAAGAAAGGTGATTGGAATTGATGATGAATAGATTTTGAGTCTTGATTCAATTTAGTTCCTCTCTTCATCTTTCCTTCTCCTTCTTTTTCTCATTCTTTTCTCTTGATTAATTGGATGATTTGTTGTCCATCTTGTTTAGGATGTTTAGATTGATGCTTGATGAACTTTCATCATTTCAAATCTACTATTCAATTGATCAAAGATCATTGGAAGTACTTCGGATTAATGCATAAGTTTGTCCTAAGTTATCATGAAGGATTTATTGATGTAATGGACCAATCTCCTTGCCTTAGTGCTTGATCCTTCCTTGGTTTTTACTTGTGTTACATGTTTTAGGAGTACGATTTCTATCATATCTCTAACATGTATGGTACATAAATTGTTATTGACCGACCTCCCATAGTATGATCTTCCTAATAGATTATGTTATGATTTCTTAACATAACACTAAATTTATTTCAAATTGGATCGTCAACTCTAACCCTAAGACTAACAATTTTATCATGCTAACTTTTACTTTAGGCCATTTACTTTCCTTTCACCTTTACTTTTATGTCATTTACTTTCTTGCTCTTTATATTATGCCTTTAATTTTAGCATTTACATTTCATATTGTTTATGTTTATGCTTCTCTTTGCTTTGTACACTTGGACTTTTCTTTTCAATTTGGATCCCTTTTTAATAGTGATGCAAATGTCCATTTTCATATACTTATGGGTGATTAGTTGAGTTTTCTTTTTAAAATGACAACTTCTCTTTCCATTTAAAATCAATTAAAACAAACTCTTTTGTTATTTTTACCATGAACTACGAGTATATATTTAAAAATAAATAGGTTAGTATATATTTTAAGATAAATAGAAAAATAAGGGTTCTAGGGAGTTTTGTTGTAAACGTAAAAGAAGAAGAGTTAGAAAGCTTTGGAAGGGAAGGGTTGAGGAAGGAAACCCCATAGAGATTGCTTATTTGCTTTTTCTAGAATTGCAAGGTAAGAGAGAGAAACGATTGTTATATGGGTGTTTGACATGAAAGGCTGGGGAAGAAAAACCCTTACTCTCATTAGGGATTTTGTAAATTCTATTATGATTTGTTGTAGTTGTGAGATAATTTGAAAATTTGATGATTGATTATGTTGTTATGTGATTTTTGTGATTTAATTCATGTGTGTATTATTATTCTATTTATGAGTATGTAATTCTCTGTTGTCGCTACTGCGAAAAACAACCGCCGGAAAAATAGAAGAGTCGCCACTTTCGTTATTTATCCCACAGAGAGGGAAAGGAAATTATCGGAAAAACCTGACGGAAAAGGGAAAAGACAAGGTCATTGCAACCATGTCTGGATTCGGGATTCGGTTACGCAAGGAGAAAGTATTAGCACCTCTCATGTCCGTCGTACTCGACGGGATCCGCGCATTGTTGTCTATCTAAAAGGGTGTGTTAAAACTATCTAGCTAAAGGCTCAAGGACAAAAGAAAAGGAAAATAGAAGTGACTCGGCAGAGTATCGCCGCTCTGTGCCTACGTACTCCCTCGTGCAATGGGAAAGTCAGAGTCAACGTAGTTCGACTAACTACGGCTAAAGAAGGGGGGAAGGTTGCTCTCTAAGACATCACGTCTTATGCCTACGTACTTTTATCGTGTATGAAAAATTAGAGAAAATGTAGTTCGGGCTTAAGAGAACACAGGTTGTTCAAAAGTTTTTTTTTAGGCCCGAGTAGGGTTAACAAATAGTTCTAGCAGTTGGTGTATGCAGCTCGAACATTGGAGACTTAGGCGTTACTGTTTGCGGTAGAACTAAGAGTTAACCACACTCTTTTATTTGAAAAGATTTTCCTGATTAAGATCCCGAAGGATGAAAAAGGTTTGAAGTGTTTTTGTATTTTTTAGAGAAGAAGTGTTTTGAACTTGATTTGTAACTCATGTCGCACTAGAGACTATGACCTAAGAGCGAATGCGTCGTATATCACCCAAAGGGTGTACACTAAACACTCTAGGTCATTGAGAGGAGGCCCCTCAATCACCATTTCTCAAGTAACTTAAGGCTCGTAGCGTGCTACACTTGTCATTCTTTGTTAGATGTTTTATGAATGTTTGAAGATGAGAAGAGAAGAAAGGACACTAATGGGAGACTAATCAATCCTAAAAGTTATCATGCAAAGTGGACTTAAAGTTGAGTTTAAAAGGGAACTACCTAATGTTATCATGCATATTTATAACCCTAATGTCTATCATAACCTCTCTTGAACAAGAGAGATTAGAAACCCTAAGGGAAGAAAGACAAAAGAATAAGAAGAAACAACAAAAGAAATATGCAAATGAAAGAATGCACACATTGAATGCGCAAGTAGAATGAAAGTGGGAGGAAAATAGTGTGGGGCAGTAGCCTCCACAAGCTCATCTCAACCAAGCATGCATATGGAAATGCAAGAAAAGAAAATAAAAGGGAGTGCACAAGAAGAAAACACCCAAACAAGAACAAACCACACAAAGATGCACCAAAAATGTCCTCAAGGATTCATCATTTTAGGTATGCTTCAAATACCTCCAAAGGAGGGACCAAGCCACCTTAAATGACATTCCAAGGTCATTGGACAGAAGGTAAAGATGAATAGGAGAGCTCAAAAGTAAGAGAAAAACACAAAAATAGAAATGCAAACAAAAACATAAAGGAATGCAAGTATACTTCACATTGAAACCCTAATGGAAAACACCAAAAGAAATGCACAAACCAACAAGCATTGAACATAATTTTTACCTAAAAATGAACATACAATAAGCTCAACATGTCTACTTTGTGAAACAAGAAGAGTTGAGAGTTGAATGGATCCACAAAGGTCATTTCCAATTCAAACTAGGTCAAGGTGCATGTATGAACCTCCCTTGGAGGTAACTTGACTTGCAAGTTACCTCAAAATTAGGAAAATGGTTCAAAAATGATCAAATAAAAAGCACAAGTAAGCTAAACAAGTTGGAAAACAGAAACTAAAAGCACAAAGCCAATATCCCCTCAAAGCACCATCAAAAGAAAATAATATTTAAGATGTACCACTTTGAAATGAGAGAATCGAGGGTCAAAGGAAAAGCCACCAAAGTCAACCCTAAAGTCAACCAAGCAGGGGCAAAATGGTCCTCAAAATTTAATCAACTCATCATGGATATGAGGATTTAAGTTTAGTCATTGGACCCAAAACGAAATGAGAGAAACAAATAAAAGATCAAACAATGTCACAATTTAAATCACTTAATATGTTTCCAATATTTAAATCCAATTTTAATTGAAAAATAAATTAAAAAATAAAATAAAAATTTTCTAAAATTAAAGGACATTTGAAAGTGTCTAAAAAGTATTTTTGTGATTTTTTTTGGATAATTGAAAGTATTTAAAAATGATTTAAATGTAAACAGATAATAAACAAAATGAAATGAAAATAAAAATAAAATAAAAAAACACACGGTGCAAAAAGTAAATAAAAACAGTTGAAAACAGAGATTGGGCCAAGAGGGGCGCAGAAAGCAACTGAGGCCCAAGGCGTCCAAACAAAATCAGGGTTTCAAACATCATCTAGTAAGGCTGGTCAATAGAAGGACCAGCGTGGAAAACAACAAAGGCTGTCTGATTAATTGGTATGCAATGTGGATCAAAACGTGCCAGCACATTAATGAGAATTCAAATTTGATTATGTGTTGTATGGTCAAAGTGGTGCACGGTGTTTCTTAATCATGAACGTCCAAGCAAAAAGTGCACGCATCTAATGGCCAAGACATCATCTTCTCCAATGAGAAGTCAACCAAGTCCAATGGAAACAGACGGTGGCCGGAGATCCCTTCCGGTCATCTTCTCTGGCCACAGAACCACCGTGAATAGTAACTAGAAATGCACAGGCATTAATACTTCACCAAAATTAACAAACTAATAGTCAAAAATCATCCTCTCCTCACGAGGAACTCAAATCCAACCTTGGTTTTCATTTTTGAGCAACATACAAAGTAAATCGAAGACAAATAGGAAATGTACACAAACTGTAAAACTCAAATCAAACACCAAAGTGCCCAGAACTCATCTACACTTCATGTAGAGTTCAAATCCATAGTCCATTTACTCTAAAACCTCAAGAACAGGCCAAAATGCAAACAACAAGTTTTGTGCTCCAAACAAAAATCAACTCAAATGCCAGTTCATTTTACTTATTAATGGTCTACATGTTTCCTATGTCTCAAATATGCAAAAATGGCACAGAATCGTGGCATAAATAGAGAGATATGGTGATTTCAAGATTACCTAGTGGAGAACCTCCACTGAGTCTTGTCTTTGGCTGAACCTTCAAGCAAATCACCCAGAATCGTTCCAAACACTTGAATAAAGCTCTTGGTATGCTCAATTTCACTTGAGAATGGCCAAATCTCCAAAACCGAATTTCATTTTTCTCTTGCTTTTCCAAGTTGTTATTTCTGCAATTCCACCACCAAATCGTGCTCTGAGGGTTTGGGAAGTTTTCTAACCTTTTATGTGTTGGATTCAGATGAAAATGGAGCCTTATTTCATGCCCTAAAGCCCAATTGCCAATTTAATTTTTCTTCACTTTTTTGCTTGTCATACTCGTGTTCTATCCACTGCACCAGCCTCAAATTTGTTCCATATCATTTGCACATGGCCTGAGTTGATCAAAGTGTTAGAACACAGATTGGTTCTTAGTTATATCTCTATGTTTTGATGATAACACTTATGAAATTTTGTATTAAGAAATTATATACTCTAAATTTGTTCAAGTATTTTTGCTGCAGATATTAAACTTAATATTCTTCTGAAAGCAAAAATGGATCTGAACATTGAACTACGCAAGGCTCTGAAGCGTCAGAAGCATCTCTTAGAAGACTCTGAGCGCTGCCTACAGAAGACTCTGAGCGCTACCTACAGAAGGATCTGAAGCAGAAGCTACAGAAGCATCTGAAGAGTAGACTGAAGATATTGTATGAAGAGTTTCAAGCACTGTTTTTCAGAAGACTCTGATAGTACTGTTCGCTGCAAGTACTGAGGATCTGATCTCGAAACTCTGCTCTAATTAATCTCACACTGAAGCACACTTGCTACAACACTCTGATACTGCAAACTCTGAAGACATCAAGACTCTGATCACTCAAGGCTCTGATGATTAATTGTTGTGAATTAGAAACTTGTTGAAGAAGATTATTTGAAGTTATATCCGTTGGTTATGCCAAACGAATCTTTCCTCTTTTATTCTAGACACAAGAACTCAAGCAAAAAGGATTTCTCTGAACGTTCTACTTCTGGGAAAGGTCAAGTCATGTGAAGACAAAAGGCTACAGCTACTCTGCAGTACACGGTCTTCAAGCTTGCAACGTCTTGGATTTCTAAGTCTATATAAGCAAGCCTTCAACAACTTTCTTCAGTTGACGTACTTTGACAAAAATTCATTGAAAAGCTCTCATACAAATTATTACTCTTTGCTGAATTTATTTCATACGTTCTTAAACTTAAGTGTAAATCACAGTTGTGATATAGCTTACTTAGAAGCAATTAAAACACTTGTTTAGTTTACATTTTATTGTAAAAGTTCCTTGAGAAGACCAAGTTGTGGTCAGTAGTTCTTGAGAAGACTAAGACAGTTGTTCTTAGTGGTTGTTATTGTAATCAATTTGATTATAGTGGATTAAGTCCTTGAAGAGAAAGGCAAATCACTTTTGATAGGGTGGACTGGAGAAGTTGAGTTCAACGAACCAGGATAAAAATCTTTGTGTTTTTATTGCTTTAATATTTTCAAAATCCTTATTCAACCCCCCCCCCCCCCCTTCTAAGTATTTTCTCACCTTCACAAAGGGCCAGCAATTGGTCCTTGTTTTGATTCTATGGTGGATTTCCCATTTGTTACTTCATGGTGAAGAAACCATGGAAATAACCAACCAAATGACCTCAAATTGCAAAATTAAACTTGGAATTGTATTTTGAACATCATTTACACTCAAAATATGCTTAAACTTGGTTCAAAGTGATCTCAAATGAATTTATTCCAATTTTCTCATTTTAAGTTTCCTTCATGAAAAATCAAACACCAATCCTTCACTCCAATCTCCAACCATGACAAGAGATGATTTGGTAATGCAAATGGCCCTATTTGGAGCAAGTTTCATGTTAGAAAGATCTCCATTTGAAGTGTGCAAGTTGGTGAAATGGACCTACAATTTTATGACCTATAATCTCACTTTCCCAAAATACCCCTGACTTGCAAGCCTCATAACTTGAGTTCTACAAATCAGATGAAAGACTTCTAGTACTATTTGGAAATCTAAGACCATGCTCTACAACTTTCATGTTGGCCAAAAGTTGAGGAGAAACATCCTTCTAGGTCAAAAATAGCTTGGAAGTTGGTTGACTTTTGTTGACCAAAATCACATTCATCTGAGGACCTGTAACTTGTCTGCATCATAACTTGAGTTCTATAAATCCAATAAAGGACTTCTAGTACTCAAAAGAAATCTAAGAACATGCTCTACAAGTTTCATGTTGGTCAAAAGTTGAGATGAGACTTGTATCTTGAGATAGGTGGTCTTGAAGTTAGGGACTAAACAGGGGATTTTACACTAAGAACCCTAATTTAGTAACTTCTCACACTCTTGATCCTTGATGAATTGATCCTGAAATGATATATTAGACATCTCAACACAACATCCCATGACCATAGAGACTTGGAATTGATTTGTAACCTCCTTCACTTTCACAATTAACTGAGGATTTACCAGATGAAAACCCTAGGTGCAACATTCTTGACTGTGGCTTGTTCCACTTCACACAACAACTTGAATAAGCACCAAATGGCTCTCAAAGCACTCAATAAGCTCTCTCAACATCTTATATCCATAACTATGAATTCACAACCCTCTGATGCTCTTCAACTGGCCTCCAAGTTAGGAGCTGACCCACATACATCCATCCATCCTTTCACCAGACCATTGACCACTTCTAGATGACCTGATGACCATTCAAACTTGAGTAACACCCCTTGCTTAGGCTCAAAAATCTGAGAAGACTTCTCTTTCTATGCACAACCCCTTGATCCCCTGTTTAATGAAATATGACATGCAATGCAAATGCTAGAACAAAATGAAATGAAACATAAACCAAGTTAAGAAAAGGTTGAGCAAATTTTGGGTACAACATCTGCCATTATTGGAAATTCGAAGCTTTGAACATGAGTATGAATTTGATGAAAGTGATGAATGAATTGTGTATCTAATTCCTATGATCCATGACTTGGCATATGCGTTGTAATATGTTTGATTATGATGATATTGTTATATGGTGTTCAATTCATGTTATAGTGTATTTGAATATTACAATGAGAGTTGGGATGACGTGTGAGGGGTAGAGAATGAGGAAGATGGAGTTAACGTAAGAAAACTAGGAATTTTTGGGATTTTGGCTGATGTCGATCGATTTTTATCCTGTGTCAATCGATTTCATGTGTAAACTAGAAAAAAATATGAAAATTTGAACTATGTCAATCGATTGACACTCTGTGTCAATCAATTGCATGTGTGTAAAATCTAGAAATTTGAGTTATGTCAATTGATTGACAAACTATGTCAATCGATTGCATGAGTGTAAAATATTAAGGAAAAAATGAATTATTGCAATCAATTAATTCTCTGAATCAATTGATTACTCTTAGCCAAAATGTGAAAAACTTGAAAGGCAGAATGTAATTAGGATTGATGTGGATCGATTGATGCTAGTTGATTTTTGAAAAATGGCTTAACTAAAACCTATTGTGTTGTCCAGTCATTTTTGTCATAACCTTAGTTCCGTAAGTCCAAATGAGGTGTAAGTGTTGGATAGCTAACACATATGACTATTCTATAGTGAGTTATTAAAAGGCTAGATAGGTGATGGAAATTATGAAAATTAATAGTTTTATTGGTTACACACTAGTTAACAATAACGAGTAAAGGGTTAATTGATGCGAATGAATTAATTAATTATGAATTGATGTTAGGATTATTTAACATGATTGAGTGTTGTGTGGATATGTATTTGATGTGATGCTACTGTTTGGTGATGTTATATGGCGTGAATATGATTCATATTATTATGAAATGCATAACTATATGGTGATTAATTATGTATTGTTAATTTGCACGATTGTTATTGTTGGTGGATAGTAATTCATAAGGGGGATTACTATTGTGTGTCAATTTATGTTGTTTATGGTCAGAAGAGGGGGGGGGGGGGGGGTCGTAAGCATTATTGTTGTTGCATTGATTTGTATGGACATACATCATTGTATCGTGTCATTGAAAGAGATATGTTCACTAGTTTAGAAGGGGGAATAATAGCGTGTTCCAAACTCAGAAGGGGGGGTTGGATCTCATAAGGAGGGGCTCGTGGGTTCAGAAGGTTCCAAAGAGAACCAAATGTTGAGTTGGCACCACATGCATAGTGTCACGTTGTGTCGTGAGTCGCATTATATATATATATATATATATATATATATATATATATATATATATATATATATATATATATATATATATATATATAATATATATATATATATATATATATATATATATATATATATATATATATATATATATATATATATATATATATATATATATATATATATATATATATATATATATATATATATATATATATATATATATATATATATATATATATATATATATATATATATATATATATATATATATATATATATATATATATATATATATATATATATATATATATATATATATATATATATATTATATATATATATATATATATATATATATATATATATATATATTATTGTGAATGGATGTGAGATTATGGTGATGTTGGTTATGTATCGAATGTATGATATGTTGTGTGTTCTCTACCTTTGAATTTTTTACACTGTTTATATCGAAATTTATTTCTCACCCCTCTTGCTTTATGTTGTCCACCATAGACATCTTATAGATACTCAGGAGTGAAGTTGTTGTTGTGTGTGGAAGGTGGCTTGTTGCAGAGATTCTTTATATTATTTATCTCTTCATCGCAATCTATTGGTTTTAGTGTTATGCTCTTGAAATATCGAGAATAGGGTGTTTGTTATGTTTTGAGTTAATATTAAATTTGGTGTTTTAAAGTTTAATACTTTATTTATGAAATTTAAAATGAAGTTGTTATGAAAAGATTTTCCACTGCATGTTGTCACATTTTTTTGATGAATTTTGGATGGTGGTAGTTGGTGACAATTTAAATAGTTAAATAAATCTTTTTATATATGTTTTGGGGTTTAAAGTGTTACGATTCTGGAGGTTGATTCTTCATCGTTTGAAAAGGATTTATTCTCCTTTCTTCTTTCAAATATTCCACTAGGTGAGACTTCTTCTAATTCACATCCTCTTACAAATGAAGTTTCTACATTTGAATTTTCTGAAGATTGTTCAACTATTGAGATGGTTCTTTTGAAGGAGACCAGGAGAGTTGCCTTGTAGGAATTTGATGAAGTTTCTAAGGATTATTCAAGTTTTTAGCTTAAGCCTTCATCTTTAAGTAATTGAAATAATTCGTTCAATTTTTCTATAATTTCTTCCTTATTTGATTTTCCTGAAAGTCATAAACACTCTCATCTCTTGATTTAAGGATTGGATCAAATTTACTATTCCAATTATTAACTCTTAGATATTTATTAGTAACAAGCATTCTAATAATCTAAAATTTCTAAATTTAGATAAATACAAATGAAGCATTCATCTTGTTTGCCTCGTGTGCTCATTTGCTCTTGTTCTAATTTTAGAGAAACTCCACCTATCATTTCAAGAGTATCTCACATTTCCTTGGTGGATTAGCAGTTATAAACATAAAGAAGTTGACTATCATCTAAAGCCATAACTAAAAAAATTCTTAGTTTTGAAATTAATCTCAAACTTTTTTTCCCTCTATGGTCAAAAGGAAATCAGGTTGATCTACTACTTCTCCATTTATGAGGTGAGTAGGGATATCCAAAATTATTTTCTAAATTGGAGTTCAATTTTTTTTCTCAAGAAAACGTTTGAATAAAACACTCAAAAAATAGAGTAAAGAAAAATAATGTGGAAAGTAAAACATAAGGGAAAAGAGATGACACTAGGACTTATAGAGGTTTGGTCTAAATAAAGTGAAATAATCCTCTTGCCAAGAATTGATCTTGAGAGTATCTTATAATGCTTATGATATTTTAGTAGGCTAAACTCAAGAACCCCCTTATACAAGGAAAAAAAATGAAGTTTCGGGTTTACTTCTAACTAAACAGGGAACAATGGACTGAAGCGGTTAGTCTTCCTTGAAAACACAAACAAATATTTGAGCGATAGGTCTCCAAGATAAACAAAGTTTTTTTTACGAATTTATCTCAAACAAATGCGGAGTTTTGAACTGGCTATCCACGAAATTGAATCGGGGTTTCGCACGGGATGACAGTGAATGAAACCGAGATTTTACACCAGGATGATCTCGAACCAAATTTAGATTTTACACCAGGATGAGGTCAAGAACTAATAAGTATATTTTTCACTTATTATCTTCAAGAACTAATAAGTATATTTTTCACTTATTATCTTCAAGAACTAAGAAAGAAAGCTTTTTCTTAAGTGGCTCAGCTCACAAATCAAATAATGACTTAATATTAAATCCCCAAACAAAGCTTTTAACAAGTTTAGCTTTAAAACCAACCAAACACTGTTAGAACACAGATTGGTTCTTAATAATAACTCTTTGTTTTGATGATAACTGTTAGGAAATTTTATATTTGAGAATTATATACTCTAAAATTTGTTTGAGAGTTTTACTGCAGATTGAAATGAAATTAACTCTCTAGAAGCAAATCTGTATTGTATACAAGAAGTTATCCTGACTCTGAAGCGCCAGATGCATCTTACAGAAGATTCTGATTGCTGTTTACAGAAGATCCTGAGCGTAGTCTCCAGAAGGATCTGAAGCAAGAAGCTCCAGAAGATTCTGAAGCTAGTCAGAAGCATCTGAAGCTTAGAAGAATATTGTATGAAGAGTTTCTCAAAGCATAATTTCTACAGAAGTTTCTGAAAGTACTAACGCTGCCAAGTACTGAAGATCTGTGTCAAATATGCTCTGATGATCAACACGCTGAAAGCACACATGTTGTACAAGACTCTGATACAGCAAAGTTCTGAACATCATTAGAAGACTCTGATCCATTCAGACTCTGAAGAACTTGCTGAAAACTGAAGAAGAAATATTCAAAGATTATATCCGTTGGAGTAAATCAAACGTCTCTTTCCTCATTTGTGTTAGACACAATAACACAGACAAAAAGGATTTTTCTGTGCTATCTACTTCTAGGAAAGGTCACTTGATGTGAAGACAAAAAGGCTCAGACCTTTTTGGGACTCTCTTTTCAACGCTCAGCTTCCTTGGATCAGCTGCTTATAAAAGGAGAACTCCACCAAATTCTTCAGTTACACAATTTGCTGAAAAGAAATCATATTATTCAAGCTCTCATTTTTTCATATTCTTCTTAGAATTTCTTGTACTTAAACTTAAGAGAAAAATCACTGTTGTGATAAAAGCTTTATAGAAGCATTAATACTCTTGTATTTGATTTACATTGATTGTAAAGGTTTTTTCTTAAGAGGATTCAGTTGGAATCAGTAGCTCTTGAGAAGACTAAGAACAGTTGTTCTTAGGTGTTACTATTGTAATCAGTTTGATTAAATAGTGGATTAAGTCCTTGTTGAGAAAGGCAAATCACTCTAGGAAGGGTGGACTGGAGTAGTTGTTTTAAACGAACCAGGATAAAAATAATTGTGTCATTATTTTTAAAGTCTTAATCTTTCATACTTATTCAACCCCCCCCCCCCCTTCTAAGTATTATCTCACCTTCAGTTGGCATCAGAGCTCCGGTTCTGTGTGTGCTACCACTTAACAGTGTCAGTAAAGATCCAGAGAGAAATACTTTGATATATATTTATTTGTTACAATGGCTGATAATTCAATATCCAATATTAACAATAAATATGAAGAAAGGGATAGGATCAGCACCAAACCCCCAATGTTTGATGGGGAGAAATTTGACTACTGGAAAGACAGAATTGAGAGTTTTTTCCTAGGATATGATGCTGATCTATGGGATCTAGTCATAGATGAATATGTCCATCCCACAGATGGGAATGGCAAGAAGATTGACAGAAAATCTATGACAGATGCTCAGAAGAAAGATTTTAGAAATCATCACAAAGCCAGGACTATATTATTGAATGCAATTTCACATACTGAGTATGAAAAAATTACAAACAGGGAAACTGCTTTTGATATGTTTGAATCCCTAAAAATGACTCATGAGGGAAATTCTCAAGTTAAGGAGACAAAAGCTCTGGCTCTGATCCAGAAGTATGAGGCCTTCAAAATGGAAGACTCTGAATCTGTTGAAGCCATGTTCTCCAGATTTCAGATACTCACTGCTGGGCTGAAAGTTCTGGACAAGGGATACTCTACATCAGATCACGTAAAGAAAATCATCAGAAGTCTGCCTACCAGATGGAGACCAATGGTGACTGCCTTGAAGATGGCTAAAGATTTGAACAAGATCTCTCTAGAAGAACTCATCAGCTCACTGAGGAGCCATGAGATTGAGCTTGAGGAAGATGAACCTCAGAAGAAAGAAAAAGGTAAATTTGTTGCATTAAAATCTAACAAAACTGCTAAAGCTTTGCAGGTCATTCCAGAAAGCTCTGAAGAATCTTCTTCTGAAGAAGAAGATGAGTTATCCATGTTGTCCAGAAGGATCAACAGACTCTGGAAGCACAAGGGAAAGAAGTTCAACAACTTCAGAAGATTTGACAATAGAAAGGAATCTTCTGGACACAGAAGATCTGCCAAGAAATAAGTTGTGTGCTATGAGTGCAAAGAACCTGGGCACTACAAGAATGATTGCCCCAAACTTCAGAAAGAAAAACCCAAGAAGAAGTTTAACAAAAAGAAGAAGGTTCTGATGGCAACATGGGATGACTCAGATGAATCTGAATCATCTTCTGAATCAGAAGAAGAATGTGCTAATGTTGCACTGATGGCCAACACAGAGGATCAAGAGGAAGGTACCTCAGGATATGAATCAGATTCTGAATCTGATGATGACGCAGAAGAGGTAATGGCTAAACTTACCAAAGAAGAACTTACAAAAGTTTTAACAGAAGTTCTTAAAAGTTATAACAATATCAAACTCAAATACAAGAAGCTGAAAAGCAATCTTGAATCTGAGATTGATCTTCTGAAAACAGAACTTGTTGAGCAAAAAGAAATAAATCTGAAAATCAAAAATGACTTTGAAATAACTCAACAAGAATATGAATCTGAGACTAAGTCATGTGAAAACATTTTAGAAAAATATGACTCTAGCTTTCAGAGATTTCTTACTAAGAGCATAGACAGAAGCAAGATGGCTTCTATGATCTATGGTGTTAGTGGAAACAACAGAAGATGTATTGGATATGAATCTTCATCTGGAAGCAATCCAAAACCTGTTGACAAACTTTTCATCAAGAAGACACCTCTGTATTCTCAATTTAAATTTGGTCACTTAAATGACATTAAACACATAAGCTCTGAGAAGAATACTTATGTGTTTAAACCCAAGGCAAGTCAGAATAAACATTATGTTGAAAAACAGAAGTTTAGACAAACCTACAAACCAACTAACCCCAAAGGACCCAAGAAGATCTGGGTACCTAAAAACAAAATAATTCCTGTTGCAGATGTTCTTAGCAGCAAGGTCAGGACGCCAATCATGGTACCTGGACTCTAGATGCTCACGACACATGACAGGAGAAAAGTCTATGTTCCAAAGCCTGGAACTTAGATCTGGAGGTGACGTGAAGTTTGGAGGGAACCAGAAGGGCAAGATCATTGGATCTGGCACTATTGGAAATGGTAAACTTCCCTCTATTACTAATGTTTTACTTGTTGACGGGTTAAAGCATAACTTATTGTCCATAAGTCAATTAAGTGACAATGGTTATGATATTACCTTTAATCAAAAATGTTGTAAAGATATTAGTCAAAAGGATGGCTCTATCCTATTTAGTGGTAAGAGGAAAAACAACATTTATAAAATAAATCTTTCAGAACTTAAAGTTCAAAATGTTAAATGCCTCTTGTCTGTAAAGGAAGAGCAATGGGTCTGGCACAGAATATTGGGCCATATTAATATGAGACGTATATCTCAGATTAATAAACTTAATCTTGTCAGAGGACTCCCTAATCTGAAGTTCACTTCAGATGCTCTTTGTGAAGCATGCCAGAAAGGGAAGTTTTCAAAAACATCTTTCAAATCAAAAAATGTTGTTTCTACTTCTAAACCACTAGAATTACTTCATATTGATCTGTTTGGACCAGTGAAAACTGCATCCATCAGAGGCAAGAAGTATGGATTAGTCATTGTTGATGACTTTAGTAGATGGACATGGGTAAAGTTCTTAAAACACAAGGATGAGTCACATTCTGTGTTCTTTGACTTCTGCAAGCAAGTCCAGGATGAAAAGAATTTCAAATTTATAAAAGTCAGAAGTGATCATGGTGGTGAATTTGAAAATAAATATTTTGAAAAATATTTTTCTGAAAATGGAATTGCTCATGATTTTTCCTGTCCTAGAACTCCACAACAGAATGGGGTTGTAGAGAGGAAAAACCGAACTTTGCAAGAAATGGCCAGAACCATGATCAATGAGACAAATCTGGCAACATTTTTGGGCAGAAGCAATCAATACAGCTTGTTACATTCAGAACAGAGTGTCTGTTAGACCTCTTCTGAAGAAGACTCCTTATGAACTGTGGAAGAACAAAAAGCCCAACATTTCTTATTTTCATCCTTTTGGATGTGTTTGCTATATGTTAAACACTAAGGAAAATCTGAGCAAGTTTGATTCCAAAGCACAGAAGTGTTTCATGCTTGGATATTCTGAACGCTCTAAAGGCTACAGAGTATACAACACTGAGACACAGATTGTGGAAGAATCCATTCATGTCAGATTTGATGATAAGCTTGGCTCTGAAAAGCCAAAGCAGTTTGATAACTCTGCAGATAGGGAAGTAGTCTTTATTGACTCTGAAGTTCCAGAAGCAGACAAAATTCAAGTGAAGGAACCAGAAGCAACTCCAGATGCTACTCCTTTAACTTCTCAGATGAATAATCTTAACATTTCTGAAGAGTCAACTATTAGAGGATCATCATCCAGAATTAAAGCTTCTCATCCAGAGGATGTCATTATTAGAAAGAAGGATGATCCCATCAGAGCAAGATCCTTTCTAAGATCATCTGAAGCATCACTATTTGGACTAGTGTCAGAAATTGAACCATCTTCTGTAGATGAAGCTCTGAAGACAATGATTGGATTATTGCCATGCAAGAAGAGCTAAATCAATTCAGCAGAAATGATGTATGGGATCTAGTTCAGAGACCTCAAGGGTTCAATATAATTGGTACAAAATGGGTCTTCAGAAATAAGCTAAATGAGAAAGGAGAAGTTGAGAGGAACAAGGCAAGGCTGGTTGCTCAAGGGTACAGTCAGCAAGAAGGTATTGATTCCACTGAGACATATGCTCCAGTGGCAAGGTTAGAATCTATACGCCTTCTTATTTCCTTTGCTGCACAAAATAACATCACTCGGTATCAAATGGATGTTAAAAGTGCCTTTCTTAATGGTATTATAGAAGAGGAAGTTTATGTCCACCAACCTCCTGGTTTTGAAAATGAAATATTTCCAGATCATGTTTTCAAATTAAAGAAATCTCTATATGGATTAAAACAAGCTCCCAGAGCTTGGTATGAGAGATTGAGCAATTTTCTTCTGGAGAAGAATTTCATCAGAGGCAAAGTGGATACAACACTCTTTTGTAAAACAATTAAGAAAGATCTTCTAATTTGCCAAATTTATGTAGATGATATTATTTTTGGATCAACAAATATTATGCTTGGAAAGGAGTTTGCTACATGTATGCAGGCAGAATTTGAAATGAGTATGATGGGAGAACTCAGATTCTTTCTAGGAATCCAAGTTAATCAAACTCCAGAGTGCACCTATATACATCAGACAAAGTATGTTAAAGAACTTCTGAAGAAATTCAACATGTCTGACAGCAAGCTGGCAAAGACTCCAATGCATCCTACTAGCTCACTTGGCAAGGAAGAGGTAAGTAAGAAAGTAGACCAGAAGCTCTACAGAGGTATGATTGGCTCTCTTCTTTATCTTACTGCTTCTAGACCTGACATATTGTTCAGTGTTTGTCTGTGTGCTAGATTCCAATCAGATCCTAGAGAATCACACTTGACAGCTGTCAAGAGGATTCTAAGGTATCTGAAAGGTACTTCTAATGTGGGTTTGTGTTACAGAAAATCTGATGATTTCAAATTAGTTGGATTTTGTGATGCTGACTACGCTGGAGACAGAGTGGAAAGAAAAAGTACTTCTGGAAGTTGTCAATTTCTAGGAAGAAATCTAATCTCCTGGTACAGCAAGAAGCAACCCACAATTGCACTGTCAACCACAGAGGCTGAATACATTGCTGCTGCTGGATGTAGCACGCAGATGCTCTGGATGAAGAGTCAACTAGAAGATTATCAAATTTTTGAAAGTAACATTTCTATCTTTTGTGATAATACTTCTGCTATATGTTTTTCCAAGAATCCCATTTTACATTCTAAGGCAAAACATATAGAAATTAAGCATCGTTTCATCAGAGACTATGTTCAGAAAGGAATAATAAATTTAGCCTTTGTTGATACAGATCATCAATGGGCAGATATTTTTACAAAACCCCTTGTTGAAGATAGATTCAATTTTATTCTGAAAAATATTGGTATGGACTTTTGTCCAGAATAATATTTATCAGAAGCAAATTTTTACAGATGCAAAAATGCTTAATGCTCTGAAGTATTTCTTCTGTTTGTTTATTTTATTCTGATCAATATTTCCTTTGTGAAACTCTGAACTAACAATCTTTAGAAGATCTGAACGTTGGCTAACGTTTCATTTCTTAAGAGAATTCAGAACAACATGCAAGCAACCACGTGTCACACCAAATCTGAAGAGGTGGCGTGTACACAACTGAAAAGACGTTTGAGGTGAAGTTTGAATAGTGAGAATCTTGGTTTTCCCCCCAAATTGTCAGAAGCAATTAATATTTTGAAATGATTATTATTCTCTTCATTTAATGCTTGTTCAAACGTGCATATTTCTAACTGTTGCTTTGCCTAAGTGTTTTAGTATATATACTTGTCTTGTATTCACTTTCACACTTTTCACATTCTCAGAAATTACATGCGTTTTCATCTCCTCTTTTCTCTGCATAAAAACCTTATACCTAAGCGTTTGACAAAGCATTCTTCAATGGCGTATTCATCATCAACAGTTGCTCAATTCCAATCTTCTATGGCTGCTGTAACTTCAGAAAACATGGGTGTTGCTCCATATTCTCCTCCCAAAAGAACACTTCTAACGCCTGTTGATAAACTGGAAGTTCTATGTGAATCTATGGTTGAGTTTGATTCTCTGGCAGATAATGGGTTTGAGTTTCGTTCCATAATTAGAGCTCAAGGATGGGTTAAGTATTTTGATAGGCTCTTTGGACCAGTTTACCCTCTCCTTGTGAAAGAATTCTGGATTCATGCATCAGTTTACCCCAAGTTCATCTTATCTTCTGTGCTGGGAAAAGAGATTATTGTCACAGAAGATTTGATAAGAAAATTAATAGGTTATGAAGAAACAGATGGTGTTTCCCACTTGCCAGCTGGGCGTGTGGACATGGATGAGGTTTATGAAGAAGTAATGACTGCTGGTCAAGCTTCTAACAAATTCAAAGATCTGAAGCCTGATTACAAGATCTGGGCCAAGATCTTCATGGGATGCATCCACCACAGGAAGTCAACCAATTCTCCAGACTATGTCAATAATGAACAGCTGTATTTCATGTATTGCCTTAGTCAGAGCACCAAGGTAGATCTTCCATATATTCTGTTTATGCATCTGTGGAACCATATCAATGCATCTAGAGAATATGTGAAAGAGAAAGGACAGAAGATCAGAACTTGGATTCCCTTTGGAAGGTTGCTCTCAGATCTTCTTACTGAGAATGGTTTGGTAACTACTCTGTACGCTGCTGGAGTTACAGAGGAATTAGAATTTATAATGGGAAAGCCTCTGAATGCTAAAAGTCTTTTGAGACTCAAAATTGTTGATGAACTCACAACAGCTCCCAAGAAGTTGAATATGTCTGAATTGAATAAGAGGGTTCCTGTAGATGAATTTCCTTTATTCTTTGCTGAAGAACCCAGACACATAGTGGTTATGTATATTGATGAATGCAAGAAGGAAGGAAAACCTGTTCCTGCTAATGTGATTCAGCTAGCTAGACAACCACTACCAGATGCAGGAGAAGAAGAAGCACAACTCCAGAGGACAAGGACTCAGCCTGCAGAAGAATCTGAACCTGTTCAGAAGAAGGTCAAGATAGCTGAGAAGCCCAAGAAGCTCTTGAAGAGAAAAGATTCTGAAGAAGCTGCTTTTGTACCTGCCAAGAGGATTAAAGTAAAAGGTACTAAATCTTCTGTATCTTCTGCAAAACTTGTTATTAATAATTCTAATGTTAAGTCTGTTCCAGAACCACCTTCTACACAAACCACTTCTGTTACTGCCCCCAGTTCCATTTCTCCACAAAAACAAACAACAACACAAACAACAACACCAACAGTTTCTGTATCAAAACCATCTCAACCAAAAATTCATATCAAACACTTTGTTCCACGACCTCAACCATTAGTTCAACAACCATCAGATCAACAACCATCAGTTCAACAACCATCAGATCAACAACCATCAGAATAACAACCATCAGAACAACAAACATCTGTTCAACAACAAACCTCTGAACATCCAGAGAACCAACCAAAAGAAGTTCAACCAGAAAAAGCCTCTGACAATCCACCATCAAATAATCCACCTTCTGAACCCATTGCACCTATTACTTCTGAACCTACAAAAGTAACTTCTAATCCAGTTTCATCAGAACCAATAACTATTCCTTCTGATTCACCCATATCAGAACAACCATCAAAACAATCTGAAATTCCTTCAGAACCTACCAATACTTCTGAACCTCACATCCCTGAGACAGAAGTTCTTGATGTCACACCACTAAAAATAGTGTTTCAAGTATCTTCTACCTCTTGTACACCAACCACATCCTCTAACTCATCAGAATCAGAAATCCATCCAGACTTTCTAATCTCTCCATCTGAAAAATACTCTGAGATAAACCAACCTGAAACTACCATACCTTCAAAAACTCCCATTCCAGATCCTATTCCTCCACCTGCACCATCATCTGAGATATTAATCCCCAATTCCAATCCAACATCTTTTATATCCTGTGCACAAGTTTCTTCTCTTTTTCATAATCTGTCTTATGGTTTCAAACTGAAAGACTTTTATGACAGAGTTGAACCATCTGACCCCTTCAAACCTCTGAAACCAAAACTCACAGTGGCTATTCCATCTGTGCTTGTTTCATATATTCAATCATTGTCAAATGTAGGATCTTTAGCAACCATATCTGCAACATCTGGTAAAGCTGTTGGTTCAACTCTGCAAATTGCATCTGATAACACTGTTGCATCTGCTGAACCACCAAAATCTGCTTTCAAACCATACTCAAATGAACCTTTTGATGTTGTTACCCCTCACAGAAGACCAAAACCTCATTTGCTTAATGCTTTAAACAGATCCCTACCTCAAAAACCTGAAATTCCTTTCATTCCATACTATCCCCCTCCACTGATTTCCATCCAAAAATCACTTTTTCCACCAACTCCCCAACCTAAACCTATAACTCTGGAAACCTTGTTAAGACCACAACCCAAACTTAATATTGATCATTTATTTCAAACTTTTTTGCAAGAAATACAGATGTATTTAGGTACTGTTCAAAAGAAATGCTCATAAACAATGGATGCCAAAGAATTTGACATCATCTGGAACAGATTCATCAACAGATTCAACACTGTAGCTTCAAATCTGAAGAACGTCTGTTCTGATGATGTAAAGCTCAGAGCTGAAAGGACTCTATTCTGGACTGTCAACAAAACTAAACCTCTGCTTCGTTTAGATGCTCCTCCACCATCAACAGAATCTACTGATAATGCATTGGTTATGACTCTGGTAGACCCCTCCTCAGAATCTACAGAACCAATGGAAATTGACTCTGTTCAGGCTACAGAACCTCATCATAATTCTTCATCTGAGATTAAGAAAGAACATCCAGATTTTGAAGATAAGATTGCTGCTCTGGAAGCTGGACAGTCAGAGATAAAATCCTGGATGGCTAAGCAGGATAAGAAGTCTGAGGATATGACAGAATGGATGTCAAAGCAAGATGAAAAGAATGAAACTATGACTAAGTGGATGTCCAAGCAAGAGCAACCATCCTCTGAGATTACAGATCTATTGAAGATGCTTTTGTCCAAACACTCTTAGATATTTGTTTTCATTCTAATGTTTTTTTTGCATCTGTTGTTTGCATATGTACCTTATTGATATATCTTCTAATGTTTGCCTATGTACTCTTGATCTGATCTTTTGAATGAATCAAAGTTTTCTCCATTGAATTATCTTATTTATTATTCCTTTTATTTGTCTTTTTAAAAGTTTTTACTTTTTGCTTATGACAAAAAAGGGGGAGAAAATATAGATCTGAACTGTTTAATATAACTTCACCAGAATGAATCTTCAGACATATCTATTCTATCTAACATTTAATTTGACTATTTCAGAACATTTGATAAGTACACTATATAAAAGAAACTCTGAGTCTCTCAGATCATTTGTCTCTTATCAAACTCTGAATCTTAAATCTGCAAGACATTCTGACCTTCAAATGTTATAAGAACAAACAAGATCTAACTCTGAAGATTACTCAAGACAAAAGGGAAGTTTCTATTCCTTTTTGTATTTAACTCAGGGGGAGATTCATCATCTCAGGGGGAGTTATAATTCCATATGTTCAGTTAAATAAAATTTCTGATACTTTTTGTCATCATCAAAAAGGGGGAGATTGTTAGAACACAGATTGGTTCTTAATAATAACTCTTTGTTTTGATGATAACTGTTAGGAAATTTTATATTTGATAATTATATACTCTAAAATTTGTTTGAGAGTTTTACTGCAGATTGAAATGAAATTAACTCTCTAGAAGCAAATTTGTATTGTATACAAGAAGTTATCCTGACTCTGAGGCGCCAGATGCATCTTACAGAAGATTCTGATTGCTGTTTACAGAAGATCCTGAGCGTAGTCTCCAGAAGGATCTGAAGCAAGAAGCTCCAGAAGATTCTGAAGCTAGTCAGAAGCATCTGAAGCTTAGAAGAATATTGTATGAAGAGTTTCTCAAAGCATATTTTCTACAGAAGTTTCTGAAAGTACTAACGCTGCCAAGTACTGAAGATCTGTGTCAAATATGCTCTGATGATCAACACGCTGAAAGCACACATGTTGCAGAAGACTCTGATACAGCAAAGTTCTGAACATCATTAGAAGACTCTGATCCATTCAGACACTGAAGAACTTGCTGAAAACTGAAGAAGAAATATTCAAAGATTATATTCGTTGGAGTAAATCAAACGTCTCATTCTTTCATATTCTTCTTAGAATTTCTTGTACTTAAACTTAAGAGAAAAATCACTGTTGTGATAAAAGCTTTATAGAAGCATTAATACTCTTGTATTTGATTTACATTGATTGTAAAGGTTTTTCCTTAAGAGGATTCAGTTGGAATCAGTAGCTCTTGAGAAGACTAAGAACAGTTGTTCTTAGGTGTTACTATTGTAATCAATTTGATTAAATAGTGGATTAAGTCCTTGTTGAGAAAGGCAAATCACTTTAGGAAGGGTGGACTGGAGTAGTTGTTTTAAACGAACCAGGATAAAAATAATTGTGTCCTTATTTTTAAAGTATTAATCTTTCATACTTATTCAACCCCCCCTTCTAAGTATTATCTCACCTTCAAACACTTCCTAAGAAAGAGTTATTCGCTCAATAGGAAAAAGAACTCTTGGTGAATTTACAATGTTACCATTTTCATAACAAACTTCCTCACTTGATCACTAACACTTTCTCAAAATTCTGTGGCTAAATTAATGTGAGAGAAAGTAAGAAAATATTTTAGAGACATTGAAGAAGGTGAGATAGCTCACATTTCTAGATATTAAAAAGTGAAGGGAGAGACCTCTATTTACACGCCAAATATTGGTATGAAAAAGGTAAAGATCCGTGGACAAAATTAATGGCCCAATCGATTCGGTCCTTATCCCAATAGATTGGATGACCCAAATAAGATTATAATTGCCCATTTTGGAAAGATTATTAGAGATATTAAGAAATTTTCATAATCAATTATGAATTCGATTTTCACTTATCAAATTGGTTGGGAATATGCTCCAATTGATTGGACATTTCAAAATACATCATTCTAACAATTTTCAATCCATCTGGCTAGCCTTCAAAATATTTTTAGATTATTTTATTTGAGAAATACAGGCTTTCAAAATGGTTTTAGTGAGTGTGTGATTTAGACATAATACTTTATAAAGACGCCCTTGTGTTTTTACAAAACACTGATATTTCAGACACGATCGAGCAAGCTTTCATACTTCCTCTCTTTCATACTCTATAACTTCAAGACTTTTCTGAATACACCAATCATATAAGCACTTTCTTGAGTTTGGATATGAGGCTTGAGATATTTCAAGTTGAGCGCCGTCATCAGAGGATATCACTCTTCTGCTTTATTCTGAGGAAGGGCTTGAATAAAATTTCTTGTGCATCTTTTAATCGCTTGAGATAGATGCTTGACTTTAAGGTCGGATTACATATACATAAGTTGTCAATACTGAGTTGTCATCATCAAAACTATGATAGACATGACTTGCTTATCTTTGATCACTCTTGATTGAATCTGCAAGCACATAGTTCCACACATAAGACCAAACCTCTTCGTCATTTACCATCCATTGTCATTTAGTGATTGTGTGCTGATATAATTTTAATGGGCCCTAAGAGTGGATGGTCCATTAAATAATATGAAATTCCAAACAACATATGGAGATGAGCCACCCCGCAAAGCTATCGGTCGCCGAAATGGACTATAAGACCACTTGGTTGACCACATTAGGCCGCCCAATTGAGCTTCATCTGTTTGAACTAATTTTCATTGTCCACTTATCCAATATACGTGGGATATGACATGTCCCACTAAAACAAACTTAGTGAGGGAGTCAAGGAGGATAATCATTTCATCCACGATTTAAGAGAGAGTAAGTCTTCCACTACTCCCTTAATTCTAATCATGGGAGAAGGAAACCATCTTTTGGATTTTTGACCCTGGCCTAAAACATTTTACATACTCCACTCCCTTAGAGTTTTTTCTTAATATTTCCACTAAAAAAATCTTAAACTTTTTCATAGGATCAATCGAAATAACCTTACATTACAACATACAAGTCCAGCCCAAAAATCTTTCACAAACAACCTAGAGATTTTACACACAACTCAACTCAATAACCTTAAGCAAATAACTAGAACATTTTCACATGGTCTGATCAATAACCGTAAATCAAACTTTTTACAAGTTTGGCTGAGACCCTTTAAATCTATTACAAAAGTTTCACAAGAGAATGACACCCTTGAATAAACAATTACAAGACAACAACAATACAACATAACAATAGTACAACACAACTCTAATATGAAAAATTTCACTCTTTTGCACTAAGATAACTCTAGTGAAAAAGAACTTTATAAAATAACGAGAGATAGAAAGATAAGAGGTTTTCTATTCAAAAAACTGATGTATTTTTAAATTAATATCTCTTTCTTATTTAGATGCCATCATTTAGAATCATTTAAAAATTTTTCACCATCAAAACTATTTGATTACATTACCTGCATAACACATATAGAACCTCACACTTTATCTTCGTTGTCTCCCAGGAGAATACTTATGTTTCTTGCGGTCTCTCTTGTGCTGTCCTCCTTGGCATATTTGACCAGTATTCTCTTTATAATCAACTCTTTTATGGCATCCTTTAGGGTCATAGAGATCCATCATAACTCTCCAGCTCTAGTGGTTTCTTGAGGGACCTAGAGATCTTGCAGTCAATAATGCATGGTGAAATGACTCTTTCGCCGGTGAAGAGGCATGATCAGTAGCACCATGTTAAAAGAGTGAAATAGCTTTCTATACAATGTACTTGTCTAGTGCATAAGATAATATCAACCCTTAAATTTTACTAGATTAAGATCACAACGTACTTTGGAAGTGTAAATATTATTCAAGCTTCTACAAAAAGACTAATTGCTACTCAATACTCATCACCACACATCCCTAAGGAGATCATATCTAACTGGAGATTCACTGCAAATTTCTTTCGACTTCAAGTTCGATTTTGTCAAAACCTCTGACAACGACGAAGAATCATTGAAGAGTATTGAAGATAATGGAGACTTTAATTCATTGAGCTCGTCGTCACTTGTGTATGACTTCCTAACAACAGAAGATTTGTTTCTTCTTAGCTGAGATTTGCTTCCAATCTCTCCTAGAATGCTTGCGATGGAAGTTACATTCGGAGGTGAATAGGAAATTGGAGCTGCACTGCATGTGAAGTTGTTATCTAACTCCTTTCCATGTTCCATATCATTCTGTTTCATGTGAACATAAAACTTTGAGATCAAAAGTTAATTTTGGTGGAGTTTTAGCACTAAATCATATATTAATCTATATCCATCAAGTACCGACACGCAGTAATAATTTTCTAATAATTTAGAAAAATAAAAGTAAATATTTAATTGTAATCACATATATTTATGACACTGAATGTGCCAACAATGTTAACTTTTAATGCTATGTTACGTAGACCTATATGTTCAAAAAAATCAAATGAAAATTGAATATCTACCTCTAAATTCAGAGATTCAAGAACAGTTATTGGAACTGGATCAGGGCAAAACTCATCTGGAAAATAATTATCAAGAATCTTCTTGATAAGTGGTGCACTAAACATGGGGCATACCTTCACAAACAAGAAACCTTTTAGCATGAAAAGTGAAGAGAGAAACTTAGGTTAAGTCTAGCAAATAAAGCATGATTTTAAATTGCGGTCTGCAACCGCAGTGGCCCGCAACATTGCAAATTTTGAAGTCTCGACAACCACAATTTCGACTGCATTTTGTTACATTATAAAAAATTTGCAACATAACTGAGGCCACAACCGCAATTTAAAACTACAAACTAATGTAAGAAAAGTTCAACAATATTATTGCCATATATACCTCATTTCTAATGGATGCACATAATAGCATATCTTTAGGAAGCATTAGAAGGTCACTTAGTGAATTAAGAAGAGTGAAAGAATTAAAACATGTGTTATGCTTCTGCTCATTGTTATTAGAACCATCTTTATTTTCAATTGAGTCCTCTTCATTCATGCCATATAGATCACTCAACCATCTAGACCAGTTCCCAATCTGAAAATAAAAATTTATTACACAAATTAATTTAAGTCATGTTTGGATAAATGTCTTAATTAAGCGCTATTAGCAGCACCTGTCGTATTAGGTTTAGCCCGATCATTCTTATAAAATCGGCTTATATGTATGAAGCGCAATCAAACTCATTCATGAGTGGATGGCATGATATGAAATTCACATAAAAAGTTATTGAGAAGTGTACCACAGTTTTCAGCTGAGCACCGGCTCCAAAGCTTGATTTTCCGGGTGGAATAGGAGAAACCTTAGGATCACTTATAGCATCAGAGACAGGATCAGTTGGAATTTCATCCCCAGACTCGCGCAAAATAGCATTGAACATAACCACGTCTAATCTTGCCACACATTGCTCCATTATCTAGATGGAAGAAAAAAAAAAGTGATTTCATTGACTAAAGTAATGAGCTTATAAACAATGTGAATTAATATAGGTAGTGACTTGTGAAACAAGCGATCATATAAAACCGACCAGTCTTGGAAGCATAGGTAAACATCCACACTCATGTCCTCCAGCTCTAATAGGACAGAGCCTTTCAAATGTTTCCTTAAAAGCATTCTTCCAAATATCTAGTGACAAGTTGCTCTTATCTTGATCACATGAACTAGATACCGTTTGATAGCTTTTCCTTGACGTAGAAGCTACTTCCTTGTTGGTTATATTTGAATCAACATGTTGCATATGTGGAGTTAGAGTCTGTATATAGACAAAGAATGAAAATTCATGTTAGGTGCCAATGTATGTCTCTCATGTCTGACACGTGTTAATATCATGTCGGATGTCCATATCAATATTTCATACTACGGCTACTATTGGTTTTGAGGGACGGGGATCCGGATAAGAGTAAGGTATTACCTGCCACCATATAGATTCAACTATGCGAGAGAAGATCCAAGCTTCAACTTCTTCCAATGCTGAAATGAATACATGAGGATCATCCCAGTTACCGAAACATTCAAAACCTAATGATTTTATACTTTCATTTTTCCCTCCTTTCAATCTTTGCGAGGAGGATGCTATCCTTCCATTTCCATTTTTGTCCGTTTTTCTTCTCCTATCGGAACCAACATGATTTGATGAAACCAAATCCTTCGAGTTTTGGCTTATAATTGTTCTCAACACTATAGCATTCGACAACCAAAATGTCAACCTATAATCAGACGAATGCAGTTTCAGAAACAACGAAAAGGTTACATCCGTTTTCAAAAACTATGAAAGGAAATCGTAAGGGAAATATTCGATCAATATCATGTTATGTTTCTCGAAAAGTTAAAGAAAATGACTTAAATGTACCTTGGAACATCATTTCCACATGCCTTTGAAACTAGTACTAATCCTGAAACAGAGCTTTTAGCCGCACCGTACCTTCTTCCTTGAAGCTTTTCTCTACAAGCATGAAGATAAAGCCTCGAAAGACGCCGAGCCGGGGCGTGAACCTTACTCATGGAGTTTCCATGCTCAGCAACTACTGAATATAAAGAAGCTTCAAGAGCCGCGGCTTCTCTTAACTCTCCTTCAAGATTCTTTGCCTTCTTTTTCAAGTAATCAACTTTACTTTCTAAATTATCATTTTTTGCTTCCTTCGGACTAATCTTAGCATCTCTCTTTTCATTCGAATTGGAATGAATGTTATAAGTACTTTTGCTATTTATTCTTTGAACACCTTCGACTATATTTCTAGAATGAGTAACCTTGTCATGAAAATTCTCATCGAACTTTTCATGATTGTTGCTTCTTGTTCTGATCCTTGAATTTTCGTCTATATTTTCACAAACTAAAGAAGGCGAAGTAGCACCTTTTTCAGTCGACAACGATGCATCCGTTGACGCCGCCGTGTGAGATGAACTTTCCACTTTCTTGTATGCATCCTGTGGCACCATATTAGTCTTTCTGATCGGCCCGTCCGGTTCATTTGGAAGTTCAAAGGAAGTAGAAGCTCCCGTAACAACAGAAGAACGTGAAGAAACATCATCATCAGTAAAAGAAGCAATCTCAGCTTCCTCGGCGTATTCTTCATTCATCAATGTTGATACAGAATCACCACCATTACTTTTATCCTCCAAAACCTCGTTCGAAAATCTTTCTTGCAATGAAGAAGAACGAGCGCGGATCTTGTCAACCGGCTGAATTTTAACGAACAAGACCGGTTGATCTTTGTTTTTGTAGCTTCTCTTGAGTTCATAGATGTACTAATGCTTAATCCCTCTTTAATTACTCCATAATCTGCCAAATCTATAACAGCATTTCCCAATAATTGACCCTTAACAATCTTATTATCTTTTCTAGGGCTCATACAAGTTGAATTCCAAGAAATTCTTTTGGAAAACATCAAAATCACCACCTCTAATGGGTACATCCCTCAACAATGTGACTGAAATTCTAAACGATTCATTGAATTCAATTCTTCCTTCGCCTATAACCGAACCAAGTGAAGGTGATACTAGTTTAGTAGAACCTAATGTGCTTGAACCATTCTTCATTTCGATTAGAACCGAATGAAGAGATCTTAAAGATTGCGATGGAGGCCAAGGCTTTATCTCTTGAATATGAATCATTGTAATCAATTTGAACTGGGCCTAGCTCTCATGTTCTTTCCTCTCATTCCTAAAACCATAGCTTCCAAACTGATGAACTTCTTTTACCTTGATTTTGTTGAATCAAGCTTTCAAATTGCAGTTCTGGTAACTGTCGCGGTTGCTACTCGATCCTTGACATTACAGAGAATTGTGATTATGCAGCTTCAATCGCAGTTGCGTAGTGGTCACATAGACATCAAAACTCCAATACTGTGACCGAGATCATAGCCTCGATCATTGATATTGTGAGAATCACAGTTATGTAGCTTCAGTCGCGGTTGCGATGTGGTCACATAGAAATCAAAACCTCGATATCATAGCCTAGCTAGATTGCAGTTGCAGATGTTTTATTCAAAACCTTGCACAATGCTATAAGCCCTATGAAACCAAAATCAACATGAGAACTCAAAATGCAGCAATCAAAAATCATCTGAAGTGAATATTAACCGAGAAATTCAAAGAAATGTCTAGGGTTAGAACTTAGAACTATAACATTTAATAACATCAAAGTGATAAAGAAAGAAAATTGATAATATGGACCAAAAGAATCCAGTAACAAGTAGTAAAATACAACAGCATTAAAGACACAGAGAAAATGCATGAAAAAGGAAGCAATGAGAGGTTACCAAGAAAAGGCAGTGTTGGGTGGTGAAGTGGAAGAATTTGAAAGCTGCAAAAAGATAGCTATAACTGAAAATAGGGTCCAGTAGTCAGTAGTCACCACTCACCTTATTGCTCTTTTTACAAGGATTTGTATTTGGTCCAATGAATGTGGCACTCAAATTAACAACATTTAAAGCTAATACTATTGTGAATCAGTTTCTCTGCGTGCAGATGCAGAGACTAACTCTTCGAGAGACACGTAATTTGAATTCATTTGATCACAGATCAAACGACCGAGATTGTTTACTGAATGGAAGTTGACTATAAATTATAACTTTCAAGACACATTAAGAAAGGATGGTAGGTTTTGGTAACACCATTGTTTGGTGTTATAACTATAGAAACCACCTTGCTGAATGTGATGGCTAGCCAGAACAAAATGACTTTGAAGGAACACTTTTAAATATAACTTAATGTTGCACACACTTTGTTTCTAGTAATTTATTACCCCTAGTTTTCTTATATTTGTTTGTAGTAGTTTTTGTAAGCGAGTGTTGAAGGAATACAAAACATTATTGGTGTTAGTTACTCTACCGAATTGTGCAAATGCAACCGCCGCGTGATTACTACGCAAGCACAACATGCGTCGTTTCTACGTGACAATGCTTCATAATCACATGTATTCATGTTAGTTTTAGTTTTACGAGATCTTTATCTACTTTTTTTCTCACAACAATACCTTTTTTATCTTACAATATGTTTTTTAGATCATGTCATGACAAAAAAATAAAAAAAGAAATTTTTATTATGAAAATGAAACAAACAAATTAAACATTTAATATAATTAAGCGTTTAAAATTTGATTTTGATATAATTGATGAGTGTTATAAAGTTGATTTATTTTGTTTTTAAAGTTAAAATTTGTAAGTTTAAAATGTAATTATTCAGTTAGCAAAATAATGTTTAGCTAAGGGTTTCCATGTCAGCTTCTCCGCAGAGATTTGTTTCTGCAAATCATGATTATCAAACACAAGGAGAAGATAAAAGAGAGAGGAGTGCCAAGAGAGTTAAGGACCGAGGAGATACAACTTTCGTATTTTTACTAGAAGAAGAGAAACCTTCTAGAACAGAGTAAAATCACATCTCTTTTAGTGTAGTCTCTTACAAAAATATGGTAACAAGTGAATCTATGGAGAAGATGAAAGAAGACGAAACAAAAGAAGGAGATGAGTGCTTCGATTGATTGTAGATGAAGGAAAGTAAAGTAAGAGATTATGAGTGTTCAAAACTTAATCAACTATGAGTGAAAATAGGAGTCTTGAACATTGTTGACTTAGGAAAAGATTACTATCTCGTCACTTATACGTGTGAAAAAGATCAGAATGCAACGTCTTGGAAAAAGATCATTTGTGATCACTACCTTACTGTGCGGGAATGGAGATCCAATTTTTGCCATAATACAGACGTAATTGATAATCTTGCAGCATGGATGAGAATATATTGATTAGTTATCATGTTGTGAATTATGATAAAATTCAATATCAATTTGTGAGGCAAAGAACAATAGCAACCAAAATAAATGGTCTTCAGTAATAATAATCCATACACAGATAATATAACAGAATAAGGAGAGAAAAAACTGAAGGTTTGTTTACCCAATTCGATCAAACGATTTACTTTGGGAGAAAGAGCAGCTCTCCAATTCACTATACTCAGAAAGTTGTTACAAGAGATTACGGATGAGTTACAAGAAAATAGTCTTTACCTTCAGGTTCCCAAGAACAACCCTGAATGCGCCCAAGAACAACCTTATTTTCTACCCAAGTGTTTCTCTCCCTCTTTTCTTGGTGCATAGCTAAAACCCTATGATATACCTTTAAACCCTTGGTCTCTCTTGTTGGTGAAAACTCTAAGATTGTCACACACCAAACATATAAGAGATACATATTTATAATAGCAAATACCCAACAAAAAAAAGCCTAAAATCACATGGATCCATATACCGAATCGAAAAAATTCTGAAAACTCGAAAATACTTTTCACCGTACGGACAACACTATTCATCCATACGGATAGTATTATTCACCGTGCAGACGACACTATTCACCGACCGTTTTTTTTCTCGACTTTTCGTCTGATTTTCTAAAACTTCTGATTTTCGCAGTAAATGCAATCTCCTAAAATATGTTTTCTTTCTCTTCATCAACAAAGGTTTCAAGGCAAATTTACAATAATATCCATCTTGACTTTAAACTGTGTTGATACCAATTTAAAAATCAACAACATTGTTGCTCTCTATCATGTTGAAATTTTAATCAATAACTTTGGTCAAATTCAAGTAACCCTTGAATCTTGATCTCGCAACTTGAATCCACTTGTTCCCAGTTACCCTTTTCTGCCTAGGTAATTTAACAAGCCTACAAGTATGATATTTCAACCGCCCTTGACTCCACCTATTTTCAAATGCCTTCCTGAAGGTTTTTCTTCTTTGATTTTGCAGTCCTTCCGCCACATTAAAAATATAATATCCAAGGCTAGCATAATAGTCACTTTGAGATGCTACAATAACTCTTCTTACCTTATCATGAGTCAAATGATAATAAGAGATATCTGTAACCGTTCCCTCACTAACTGCTAGCATCCATAGTAGGAAACTCCATGTCAAACTGAGTTTTCTTCGTTATAGTTTCTCTCAGGTTTCTCCCTTGGTTTTCACTATTCTTCTTCTGAAGAAATTCTCTACCAACCAAGTAAGTTGTTTTAACCTCAGCTCTTACCCAAAAGCTCAATAACAACTCAGCGGTAACATGCATTTTTATCCTTTGATTTCTGCAAAATTCATTGTACTCCTTTGAAACTTTTCTCAAGGCATTCATAACGCCTTAAACTCAAATCTCATAGCTCTTCCTTATCATGAAAACCTCTACTAGTTAACGATGAATGAATAATAAATTTGAACCTTCTAAAATATATATACCACATATTTTAAACCCTTTAGCAATAATCAATTCATCACGCGAAATCTTCAACACTTCACGTTCAACTCTAGTAGAATAGCCTAGATCATCAAACATACTTATAGATAACAAATTTCGCTTAAGTTCTGGAACATACCTCACATTGTGAATAAGAAGTTCACGATCATTAAACATTTTAAATTTGACCGTACCAATACCATGAACCTTGCATGCTTATTATTACAAGGGCGAACTACTCACCTTGCACCATCTTCAAAGTTTCAAAGTATTCTATTCTTGGACACATGTGATAAGAGCAACTTGAGTCAATGACCCAACTATCTTCAGTTTCTAAACTCGATACTACTAGTACTTTGGCATCCTCATAACTTTCCTCACACAATGCAACTACAACTTGAACATAATCTTCATTGACCTTTCTTTCAGGACAATCCCTTTTAAAGTGATCGGTTTTCTAACAATTAAAACATTTTACCTTTTACTTGCCATACCTATTTGATTTGGACATCCCTTTACGCTCACCTCCTCCTCCTCTTGACACATTTAAGCATTCACCATTATCTTCAATCTTCAAATATTTCGACTTTGAAAATTCTTTAGATTTCACCGTCGTTTGGACTTCATCCAAAGTAATAGTACATTCCTTACCATAAAGAAGGGCATCCTTAAAGTGCTTAAAGGATCTGGATAATGAACTTAATAGAAGCAAAGCCTTGTCCTCATCATCAATCTTCACTTCAATATTCTCAAGATCATCGATAATATTATGAAATTCTATGAGCTGCTCAACTATGGATTTGCTCTCCACCATTCGGAATGAATAGAGTTGTTGTTTTAGATACAACTTGTGAGTCAAAGACTTTGTCATATACAATGATTCAAGTTTTTCCCACATAGAAACCGTAGTTTTCTCCCTGGCGGCTTCTCTTATAACTTTATCCCTGAGGCACAAGATAATGGCACTCCTGGTCTTATCCACCATCTTGGTCTTCTGTACCTGTGTAAGCCCTGCAGGAATCAATGTTTCACTCTTCAAAGCATCGATACACTTCTCTTGAATTAAAATTGTTTGCGTCTTAATTTTCCACAACCCAAAGTCATTGTTACTGGAAAATTTCTCGATCTTCTATCTACTAACCATGGTGCTTACTTGTTAACAATATCTCTTTGCTACATGCTTACCGCACCTATTGATGTGTTACTTGTTATGAATTACGATAAAATTCAATATCAATTTATGAGGCAAAGAACAATAGTAACCAAAATAAATGGTTGTCAGCAACAATAATCCGTACACAGATAATATAACAGAATAAGGCGAGAAAAAATCGAAGGTTTGTTTACCTAGTTCGATCAAACGATCTACTCTGAGGGAGAGAGCAGCTCTCCAATTCACTATACTCAGAAAGTTGTTACAAGATATTACAGATGAGTAACAAGAAAATAACCTTTGCCTTTAGGTTCCCAAGAACAACGCTAAATGCGCCCAAGAACAACCCTATTTTATACCCAAGTGTTTCCCTACCTCTCCAACTCCCAATATATGAATCACTCAAACCCAAGGTGTAATCAAGGTTTTCTTTGTGCATAGCTAAAACCCTATGCTATACCTTTAAACCCTTGCTCTCCCTTGTTGGTGAAAACTCTAAGATTGTCACACACCAAACATATAAGATATACATATTTATAATAGAAAATACCCAACAAACAAATCCCAAAAATCACATGGATCCATGGACCGAATTGAAAAAAGCCTGAAAACTCAAAACACTATTCATGATACGGACAACACTATTCATTGTACGGCCTGTAGAAGTGAGCTTCAAGCGCATAAATTTTTTGATGAAGAAAACAAGTTTTCTACGCAACATGTGTATGCAAAAAGCAAGAGACTCAAATGACATCAAGTTTTAAGATGGTGTTCTAGCATATGTCAAATGGATCAAAGTTTCACATACATACTAATCAAGCTTCAAGTATTGAAGATAGAATTTTGAACAACAACTCAAAGGTATACCAAATATCATTTAAAATACTTATACAAGTGTTCAATTATTCATCTCTCACTTCACATATATCATAATACTTTTAAAACACTTTTAGTAGCTCACTCTTTTTAAAAATTAATTTTGTTTTGAAAAACTTTCAGTTTTAACCGATTAACCCCTATGGTTAACCGGTTAATGGTTTCTAAATTAATTTTTTGCTGAATTACTTACAGTGTTAATCGATTAACCTATATGGTTAACCGGTTAACAGTTGTTGTTTTTGAATATTTTCTAACGTTAAAAGGGTGATAACCGATTAACCCTGAAGCAGTAAGTGAAAAATGACAGCTTTTCATGAAAATATGCATTGTTTTCATTTGTCTTCTGACAGTTTTGCTGCATAAAATTATACCCCTCTGTAGAGGTGTATTATACAGTATAAATACATATCAGTTTTCAATTTTCAATTTACCTCCAAGAAACTTAATCATCAAATTCACTCATTCTCTTCATCTTTCAATATTTCTTAAAGTGTTCACACAAACAGATTTTTTGAGAGAAACTTTTGAATAAATTTCACACTTTACCACAAATTCATCTCATACTTTTCAAAGAACACTTGTATATTTCTTTTGAGTGATATTTGTTTCAAGGAGAAGATCGATCGTGAATATTGATAGCATTATACTCTCAAGACATCAAACTTATATTAAGATTATCTTTTTGTTACCTTGTTGTCCAGGATTGTTGAAAACAAGTGAGTGTTTGAAGAGGATTGTTCTTCCTACACTTTAGTTACCTATAGATTAGATAGAACGCTTCACCTTGGCTATACAATCATTCTAAACTATAGTGAAATCTCTTTCGAGTCGAAAGGGGGGTGAGTACTATCGGAGTGTGAGGGAAACCACTATAAATCTCTTGTGTCACTTTTTCCTTTTCACACTTTACTTTCAAGTCCTTAACATCTTAACTGAAAAAGAACCAAGAATCAAAAAAAGATTGAAGATAATTTTTTAGAACCTAATTCACCCCCCCCCCCTTCTTAGGCGCATTTACAAGTTACGATTGACATCAGAGTAGGTGATAGGTAACCTGTTTCAATTCGATTCATATGGCTTCCGAAAATAACAATCTAGTATTCAGAGACGGTGGTAGTAGCAACAACCCTCCTTTGTTTTGTGGCGAATATTTCGACTTCTGGAAGATCCGCATGAAGGCACATTTAGAAGCACAAGGAAGTGAAATATGGAAGGCTGTTCAAAATGGTCCTTTTATTCCTACAACGGTTTGTCAACGGAGTTGGTTCAGCAAAACCGTAAGGGTCATGGGATGATGATGATAAGAAAAAGGTTCTCTATGACAAAAAGGCGACAAATATCTTACAAAGTGCACTTGGAATGGATGAATTCTTCTGCATCTCAACATGTACAACGGCCAAGCAAATATGGGACACTCTTATTGAAACTCACGAAGGAACCGCCGACGTCAACGATCCAGATTAAATACATTAAGTCAAGAGTACGAGATATTCAGAATGCAACCAGGAGAATCAATCCTAGACTTGTAGAAAAGATTCGTGCATTTGACAAATCACTTGAATGCACTTGGTAAGACACTAAAAAATGATGAACTTAATCTTAAAGTGCTTAGGTCTTTATCAAGAGAATGGCAACCCAAAGTGATGGCAATTTCCGAAAAGAAAAGTCTATCAACAATGACATTTGCTACTTTATTCGGAAAACTCCAAGAATATGAGACAGAACTTGGACGATTGGAGAAATATGAAATTCAAGAGAAGAAATCCAAGAGCGCTGCCTTAAAAGTTGAATCCAAAGAAGTGAGAAAGAAGACAATCCCGAAGAGGACAAAAATTTGATGCTTCTTGTAAAAAGACTAGGAAAGTATTTTGGTCCAAAAAATAATATTAGAAACTCTAGTTATATGAGAAGAAAGAAATTTTCAAAGAACAAAGAAAAAGAAACATCAACATCCAATGGAGACATTATATGCTATGAATGTGGAAAGCAAGGCCACATCAAACCGGAATGTCCTAAATTCACAAAGAATCGTGACCACAAAGGAAGGAAGGATTACAAAAAGGCCTACATTGCTTGGGATGACAACGAAATAAGTTCTTCACCGGACTCCGATAGTGAGCAAAGCACAAATCAAGCATTGATGGCATCACATCATTCCGATGATGAAGACAATAAGGTTAGTAGTGACTTTGCAATTTTTGATAGTGATGCTCAAGGAGCAATTGATGAACTTTTAAGAGAATGAAAAATTCTATATAAAAATATTTCATCTCAAAAGAAACAAATATCAACTTTAGAAAAAAATATTGAGAAAATGGAAAATAAATTTAAAGATGAAAAAGAAGAATTAATTAAGAATTTTGCATGCACTAAATGTGGGTCACTTTCTTTTCAAATAGTCCAATTTAAAAGGGTCCTAGAAAGATATGAAAAAGGAAAAATTGGATTGAAATATATTTTTAGTAATCAAAGATACTCAAATAATAAAAGTGGTCTTGGTTACATAAAATTTTCTAAACAAACTTCTAACAAGACCATCTTTGTCAAAGCTAAAGAACAAATTCCTATGGAAAAAGGTGGCAATTATAAAATGATTCATCAATACGACAAAAAGAAAAGAAACAATAAGAAGAAATCTTATCCCCATAGATATAAAAGCAACTTTGAGCATACGTGTTTCTATTGTGGTATAAAAGGTCATACTCCAAATGCATGTTATGTTAGAAATTTTGGTGTTGCTCAAGGCCATTATGTATGGGTAAAGAAAGGAACTAACTTTGAAGGACCCAAGGCAATTTAGGTACCTAATAAAACTTAACTCTTTTTTGTAGGGTGTGCTTGAAGACCTCTTCATATCAATGGTATCTTGATAGTGGATGTCCGAGGCACATGACGGGTGATTTAAGCAAATTTTCACATCTAACGCTTAAGGCCCAAGAATTTGTTACTTATGCTGACAACAACAAAGGAAGAATCCTTGGCGTAGGCATCGTTTGTTCACTGCCTTCAATAACTATAGGAGATGTCCTATATGTGGAAGATCTAAAGCATAGTCTCCTTTGCATTAGCCAATTGTGTGACCGAGGTTTCAAAATCAACTTCACTAAAAATGAATGCTTGATTGAAAACGAAGTTACTCATGAAGTTATGCTAAAAGGTAAAAGAGTTAATAAAATTTTATTAATTTCCTTAGATAACTTGTCTTTGAATGATAGGTGTCTCTTGGAGAGCAACAATGAATCATGGTTATGGCATAAGAGGTTTGCTCACATTTATATGGAACACTTGAATAAATTGATCAAACATGACTTGGTTATTGGATTGCCGAAGATCAAATTCATCAAAGATAGGTTATTTGACGCTTTTCAAAAAGGAAAGCAAACTAAATCAACTTTCACATCCAAGAATGTGGTGTCCACAACTAGGTCACTATAATTGTTGCATATGGATCTCTTTGGTCCATCAAGAACAAAAAGCTTTGGAGGTAATGTTTATGCATTAGTAATTGTAGATTATTTTTCTAGATACACTTGGACTTTCTCCTTAATGCAGAAAAGTGAAGCATTCAAAGCATTTAAGAAGTATGTAAAACAAATACAAATGAGAAGTCTCTTACAATTGCCTTCATTAGAAGCGACCACGGTGGAAAATTCCAAAACGCCTTATTTGAAGAATTTTGTGAAGAACATGGAATTTCATACAACTTCTCTGCACCAAGAACTCCACAACAAAATGGTGTCATAGAAAGGAAGAATAGGACATTGGTGGAACTTGCAATGACAATGCTAAGTGATTCAAATCTTCCTAAGTACTTTTGGGCGGAAGCGGTGAGTACGACATGCTTTGTAAGTAACCGTGTTAATATTAGGCTTATTCTCAAGAAACTCCTTATGAACTTTTCAAAGGGAGAAAACCAAATATTTCATTCTTTCATATTTTTAGATGTAAGTGTTTTATCCTAAACAACGACAAAGACAACCTTGGTAAGTTTAATGGGAATTCTCGATGAAGGTGATATCTAATATATCAAAAGTTTATCATTATAGCATCTATGAGTATCAAGGTACACAAATATGAACTTATCTCTTTTTGGAAACTTTTGATGCTATATTAAATTTACTGTCTTGGCAAAAAATTTCAATCTTTCCTATTTTCGCACTTCATTAAGTTTTTCTTTTTAAAAAATGTTTTGATCAAAAATTGCATAAAGATATGTGCTAACATGTTCTATAATTGTTATATCAAGAACCTTCATGATTTTGGAGCTATTTACTCACTGTTTTTTTTTTGCATTTTCTAAAATTTCGAAGGCGTTAATCGGTTAACCCATATGGTTAACCGGTTAACACTGTTTGTTTCTGTTTCCTTTACTTTATTTTTGAAGGCGTTAATCAGTTAACCCATATGGTAACCGGTTAACACTGTTCGTGTATATTTTTTTTAAAGGAAAATTTATTCAATTCTGTTTTTAATATGTGTGTTTAAGTGTTTTTGTTGCATGTGCTTTATGTTCATTCTCACCAACACTCCTTGGGACTCATCTTCTTCTCTTTGACTCTCCATTAAAACCCTCTTCCAACTTCTACCCATTCAAAATTACAATCAATCTCACTTTAAAATCCCACTCAAACATTATTCTTTATAAACCACTTCACTTTCTCCATCTTTGTCACAACATCCAACCCTAATCCGAAAATTCATCTTCAAACCCTAGAAATCCCAAATCTTCATCCATGGCTCCATCAAAGAAAGGAAAAGGAAAGATGCTGGAAAGTAGCTCAGCTGTCGATGAGGAAAATGCTCCGATGGAAACAATTAATAAGCGGAGAATGAATTTCAAGGTTCGAGTTCGACAACTTCTAAAGGTAAAATATGTTAATCTCAAAGCTTCTCAAGCACCTACTTTTGATTTTCCAGCATTGCTAAAGTATCAAAAGAGTGATAACTTTGTCTCCGATAATGGTATGTGTTACCCTGATTTAGTGAAATCTTTTATGCACAACTTATCAATTAAATCTGAATGATGTTGGACAACATATGCTTAAGACTAGTGTTAGAGACTTTGAGCTGAGTGGAGATTTGTCGAGTATTGCTGCTACACTCAAAATTCTGTATACCGACTATTTTCTCCGGGAAGGAGTTAACCATAAAGACGGACCATGGGCTCAGTACGAAAAAATGGAATATTATTATAGTATTTGCGGGTTTCCTAGAGAAGTTGTGGTAGCTGGACAACACACGCCTCGTGCTTTATGCTATGTTAAGAATTTTTCGGTGATTGACCGGATGCTTTATTACAACCGAACTTTATTTTATCCGAACTTATAGTATATGTTGACCGGTCATCTATGTTAAGAACTTTATTTTATCCGAACTTTATTTTTCGGTGATAGATCGGATGCTTTATTATATTATTAACTTGAATCTTAATTCTTTTACAACCGAACTTTATTTATCCAAAGGAAAGGTCTAAAGAAAGAAAAACCGTTTTCGCGATGTAACGACAACGCTTAAGAGATTCGGGGATCGGGGGTTGGTTATACCTAGGGAAGGTGTTAGCACCCTAAGCATCTGTAGTACTCTACAGGAACCTTTTGTTTGATTGCTTGCTAAGTTTGTGAAATGTGCTATGGTTTGGGGTTATGATAAGGGATAGGTAAAGACCTAGATGGTTTTCTAAGTTTTCTCGCAAAGACATCGCATATTTTGCCTACGTATCCTAACTAGGATAGAATCAGAGCAACCGTAGTTCACCTTACGAGGGATGAAGAACACTTGATTATGATCAAGGTTCAAAGGGGAATAAACATAACAATGTTTGTGTGGAGTTTGACAAGACTCCCTAATCTAAATTGTAACACTCAAAAGGGAAAGTAAGAAATCATGACGATGATTCTTACATAGAGTTGACAAACTCTATCCTAGGGTTCTAGTTGAAGAACATTCCTAGTACAGGTGGGTCTTTTAGACTTAAAGCAAAGTCTAATGGCTTTTAAACTAAGGTTAAAGTGACTTAACAAAGTCAAGGGATGGGTGAATGAGCTATACATGACACAGGGGTCAATGGAAAGACTCTTCCTTTGGAAGGAGAGAGGGGAGGCAACTTGGACGAGAACTAACGAGTTCCACCACTTGGGGAAAAGAAATTACTTAACAAAGTTTTAAACATGATGAAAATAAATGCATGGTGACAACCATTAGGTGAACATCTTTAAAAGATAAAGCAAAGATGCATTGATGACAATCAAAGCAGATGATTAAGCAAGAAGTGTGACAACAGATCGAGCTTAAGTAACTTCAACAGAGGGGACAAAATAAATATGGTAACAACCCAAATAAAATCCTAGCATGTTGACTAATATTAAGGAAAAGAGGGTAAGAAAATATCATGACATTCACAAGTATAACAAGAGAAAAATTCATCTGCATATGTGGAAACGATCACAAAACAACTTAACTTGCAAGTAGTCAAAAAGGATGAAAAATTAGGAAACATGGAATTTTAAAATATGAAATAAAAGTAGACATAGAAACAAACATAATTCAAAAAGAATGGGTGCAAAATGATAAAAAATGAGGGAGATATGATTTTTTGAAGTTTGGATGAAAAATGGTGAAAAATAATAAAAGGGTTGCCCTCCTCAGGGGTTGAACCCAGCAGCTGGTACAAGATGCTTAGTTGACAAGGTGACTACCACTAGGGTGGCTATACATCCGTTTGTAAATGCCACCCCCATTAAAATATATGGGTAAGTTTCAAGGCAGGCTGGGCAAGAACATGAACAAAAACCATGATTTGCGTTTTGTGTCATAACTCAGTCAATTTTCCATGGATTTACACAAAAGTTTAGTCTAAATCGTGTATTTTTAAATGAGGAACATGATGGAATTTTTAGTTTTTTGAAATTCCTTCCCTATTTCAAAACCCGATAGCACTTTCTTTGGAGATGCTTGAAATGCATTTTGAAATGTGACTCATACTCCAGCCAATTTTAAATCAATACAAACATACACACATGTTACAAATATGCTACTGAGTGATTCTAAACACCTAGATTGAGTTCACAGCAAACTGTAATGAAAATGGTCTGTCATGTTGCAACTTGGTGTTTGAAATGCATGATGATATGAAGTTGTGATTCTAGGCACATACAAGTCAAATAAATTATGTGTACATATCAAAAATATGTTGATGACTGCATTTACACAGAAAAAATGATCATGATATGACTGTGGTGAAAAATGGTATACAAGTTGCAATTTGTCATGAATGAAATACAAGTTGATGTCCAGTTTTAATTCCAAACATTTTCAGGTTATTTGAGACATACACACACCTCATAAAAATCCTAATGAATGATTTCCAACACAAATTCAGGTTAAAAACAAACAGTTGTGAAAAAATGTGTTCAAGTTGCAAATTGTTGTGAATATGAGGCATGATGATGTCCAACTCAAGTTCTAGGCATACTTTGATCAAGGTAAGCATACATACACATCACATACATACTATTAAATGAATTCAAACACAAAGAAGGGCTAGGATCAAACTGTCATGAGAAATGATATTCAAATTGAAAAAATAGCAAGTTTTGATGCATGAAGGATGCTCAGTTAAGTTCTATGCATACTCAAATCCAATAAGCCACATACACACATTGTAAACATGATAATGGATGATTTTGAACACAAAGATGGAGCCTAAACAGACTGTGATGAAGAATGAGTTTTGAGTTGCAAATTGGTATTATGATGATGCAGTAAGATGTTCAAAACCAGATTCAAGCACATTTTGATTATATGAATCACATACACATCTCTCATATATACAAACAAGTGAGTTCAAGCAAGAAAAATGGTTCAAACAGGGCTGATATGAAATTTGATGAGTTAAATGCAAAACGATGCTCTTAAATGCAAGTTGAATGACCAATTTAGTTTCTATGCACAAGTTGACCAAATTAATCATTTACACACATTGAAAACATGTTATGGGATGAATTTAAACAAAAGGTATGGCTCAAAACAGGCTGACATGAAAAGTGGTGATCAAAGTGCAAGTTTTGACAAGTGAAAAGCATCATGATGCTCTGTTTTGATTCTAGTCACATATTGATCAATCTATTCATGTACACAAGTCATATATATGAAGATAAGTGTGTTCAAACATAAAATGGAGTTCAAATCATGCTGTAGTGAAAACTGGCTGTCAAGTTGTAAAGTTAGGTTGTGAAATGCATGAAGATGTTCAAATTCAATTCCAAACATTTTTAGACTGAACTAACCATATACACACCACACATAAATGATATTGAATGAGTTCAAACACAATTTGAAGCTAAGAGAGGACTGTCATGAAAAATGAGGGTTGAGTTGCAAGTTTTGGCATTTTGATGCAATATGAAAAAGTGCAGTTCAGCATTCTAAGCAAAATTTGATCAAGTTAACTTCACACACATATTGAATACATGATGTTGGATGAATTTGAGCACAAATTTAAACACCTCTTGGCCTGAGATCACAACTGGTATGTTCATGACACAATTTATGCAAGACAAGGCATTTTATGAATGAACAAGAAAACCAAATGAAAACAGTTCAAACCACACATACCTACCCACCATAATCATGATTGCAAGTGTAATCTAAATCAACAAGCAGTTATATCTCAGTCATGACAGAATTTTGATACAAGACATACACATGACACATTTTCAACATAATGAACTCAAAATGCCAAAACATGAAATTATGGTGTAAAGCAAAGATGGAGTGTCTACATACCTCTAGTAGACTGTGTTGAGCAGGTTTGATCAATAAGAAACCCAGAGAAAACTTCAAATGCACTTAGCTTTGGAGATTTCTTCTTCTTGAAGCAAGAATGCCAACTTCAAGACAGTTGGAGAAAAAACTCCACCAATGATCCTTAATACTTTGGACAGTTGAGAAATGATATATGTGAGGTGTTAGAGTGATTAGAACATCAAGCAAATGCCTAGAACAAGTTTTGGCAGATTTTGTGCATCATAGTCAAAGTATCTTGGTATGGAAGTTGACTTTTTGAATAAGGTTTTTGAGTGGTTAAATGGTTGTAACACCTTCTATATCATATTTATGGGTTGTGGGGATGATGTTTGGTGAGTTTGAGTGTGGAGAAGTGATTTTGGCAGCAATTGTAGCAAGGCAGATTTTGAAGCTTTTTGGCAATTTTGTGATTTTGGTGATTTTGGAGAAAAGTGTGAAAAAGAGTGAGCTCTCAACTTCTCTGGTTTTTAGAGGAGTTATTGTCTGTAGTATGAGGTGGGGAGTGCCTCTATTTATAGGCAAATGGGGGTATTGGGCAGATTTGGAGATTTCCTTCTTAAGAAGGAAAGGTTTTCACTTTTTGAATCCAATCTCCAAAAAGGGCTTTCTTGGCTGATAGGTAAGCTTAAATTCAAGTTTTATGATGAGTTTAGTGTGTCCAAAGTCAGGCTAAAGTGTATAGGCTCATGGCTGGTGCAGAACTTACTTTCCACCTCTTGCTTGTTTATAATTTTTTTAATGCAAGTTGCATTTGCAACTTGCAAGTCCACTTGCAAACTTGGCCAATTCCATTTCCTCTACAATTTCATTGTATTTCCATGCTACCAAGTCTCTACATATCAGATAAAAAATGTTTCAAAAGCTGAGATTGGTCCAATTGATCAAAGGAATGATTTTTGAAAGTTTTGTCAATGTGGGACTCAAGTGTGAAAACACCAACTTGCCAAATCCATAACTCTCAGCTCACAAATGCTATTGAGATGTTCTAGAACTTTTTAGAAAGCCCTCAAATATCTATAAAACATTCATGTTTTCATGAGTTTCAAATTCTCAAAGGAACTTGGCCAAAAAGTCTCTCAAAGTTGCTAAAAAATGAGTTTAAAAGTGAAATTTCTCTAAGTCCTTTTCCCTTCTTGAAATGAATTTGGTCATAACTCCAAATCTATGCATTTTCTGATCATGGACCACTTAGGGACTTTTGTAGGATTTGTCAAGAGCTTTCCAATGAGCTTTGAACCAACTCAATTGGATGTGTGGTTAAGGAGTTATGGTTTAGCCCCTTTCAAAACCCTAATTTCCCGATTTTTCGATTACTTCCTCATCCTTGATCCAATGGTCATGAAAATTGATAGGCAGGTGCAAAATGACATAAGGAACATTTTTTATTCACACTTTGAAGTCCAATTCCTTAAATTTGAAGAGTTAACTTCTTGGTCAACTGTACGATCGATCGGTGACTACCGAGTCGTCTGTTGACACTCTGGACCTCCTGAGACTTTGACACTTCTTGCATGAACTTTATTAAGCTATATGAACTTCATGGATCATGACCCCAACATTAAAACACCTTCCAACACCAAAGTCAAACTACAGTTGACTTTTACCAATCAAAAACCCTAATCGGGTGCCCTGAAATGCACTGTTCTTGATTCTGGGGTAACAACCTCAAATTGGATTCTCAATTGACATCATATGATACCCTTGATCTTGTTTCATGATTGAATTAGCCTAAAACTTGGATTGATCACAAACCCTGAAGCTTCGATTTGACTGTACACAACCTTGATTCATCTGTAACTTGACAAAGACAAACTTGCACTGGGTTAGGGTTAGATAATTTATGAGTATGCTCCTAAATGATAATGAGAATCTAAGGGGTCAAAATTTGGGGTGCAACAAGAGGCATCTCTCCCCCTGGGTTTTCAATGCCTTTGCCTTGAGATCCGCCCTATGAAATGCCAACTTCGATGATGGCAAACTTACAAAACACCCTTCCATTATATACTGAACCCGTAATGACTTCGCCATTATAGGAATCTGGCTCTGGGGTAAATGTGGGTCGAAATAGTTAAAATTTAGGTATAGGGTATTCAACCCAGATGCCAAGTTTGACAACCAATTCTGCATCTTATTTGAGACAACAGACGGATGAAAATAACCATCAAATGGTTCAAATGATGTCTCAAACTATGGGGGGAATCTTTCAGCCCCTCATTCAGAATACTACATAAACCAATCAACAATTGGCAGCGCAAGTGATGCACCTTGTAGAATTCTTGGATGTACCAAATCCCCCTCGACAACCACCGAGGGAGTATCTGATAGAAAACCAAGGGATAGTCTTCGACGAAGACAACACCATTAACCAAATTCCACAAAATATGGCCCAAGTAAATCAAAACAACCAGGGAATGATCGAACAACCTAGAGTCAAACTCCCTAGGAACCAACCACAAGTTCCTAAAGAAGAAGAACCAATGGGTAGTTTTGGTAAATAGAAACCAGGATGCTGAAAACATTGTACAACAAGTTCGACGTAACAATCTAGTAGTAGACAATAATTTGGCTGCCATGGTCGAAAAAATCATGGCACGTAACGGAGTAAATTTTGGCCTTCAAAGGCCAAATTATACATCACCATTATTAGAGTATATCCTTCAGCCAGATTTACCCCTGAAAACAAAGGTTCCTAAATTCACTAAGTTTTCTGGAGATACCAATGAGTCTTCTGTCGAACACGTGGCTAGGTATTTGATAGAAGCGGGGGATATTTTGAATGATGAGAAACTTAGGGTCAAGTATTTTCCAAGTTCTCTTACAAAAAATGCTTTCACTTTGTTCACAACCCTACCCCAAATTCGATTCATAATTAGGCCCAGTTAGAACATTTATTTCATGAACAATTATATATGGGACAAACGAAGATTAGTTTGAAGGAATCGACTAGTATAAAACGAAAGTTTACTGAGCCAATTGATGATTACTTGAATAGATTTCAACTTCTCAAAGCAAGGTGTTTCAGAAAAATACCAAAACATGAGTTAGTCGAAATGGCTGCTAGTGGCCTAGATTATTCCATCAGAAAGAAATTAGATGCTTAATACTTGAGGGATATGGCCCAGTTGGCTAATATAGTTTGACAGTTAGAACATTTGAGAGAAGAAAAAGTGAGGGTAAATAAGAATAAAAGAATAGCCTATGTCGAATTCAATGAAGACGACGAAGGGCCTTGTAGTGAGTCTATAATTTTCGATGAGAATGAAGTAGATCTCGCTGAATTGAAAAAGGGTTCACCCTATTCTTGCAAGGTTTTAGCACCTTCGAATGGGAAGAACCCTATTGAATCAGATAAGAATGATAGCTTTCATAAGAGAACTTATACATTTGATGTCACAAATTGTGATGAAATCTTCGATTTATTAGTTAAAGAGGATTTTTCAAATACCATAATTTTTGGGGCCATAAAACCTCTCAATATTTTCTTTTCAGGGATTTTGGGCAAAATGTTATCCTAGAGGGAAGACTGAAATTCGGAGAGAAGCCTAAAAACCAGACGAAGGTTGATGTCGAGCCTCTACAAATTGTTGATGCTCACTATACTGAGCCAAAAGAGGTTAACATGGTCGAGGTCATTTAGGGTTTCGATGGCGCCGTCAACATGGTTGAAGTTACTGAGGACTTCATTAATAAAGTTGTGTTGGTTTATGTCACTGAAGTGCTTGACCAGAAATTTATGACAAATTTTGTTCGAGAAACAACTGAAGGCTTCACCCAGGAAACTACTGACAGTTTCGACAGCGAAGTTACTGATGACTTTGCCAACGGGGTTGTTGAGGACTCCAACCTTATGATAATAACGAAGGAAACCGCTGATGGTTTCATTCGAATAGACAAGATTACTCATAGCCTTCAAATGCAGTTCTGCAAGTTAGATATTGATGATGATGTCAACATGGACATTAACATGGTGGAAGTCTCACAAGAAACTCCCATGGAAGTCGACCGGGAGTGTCGACAAGAGGAATACAACAAAGTGGCTTACCAAAAAAAGGAGGAAATCCTCATTGACTTTCTTCACAGGTGCCAAAACAAAAAATCTGAAGTTATGCTATGCTCTAGGTGCAGTGTTGTGTTCGATAAAAATGCGGCATGCAACATAGAGGGCGTAAGAAAGGCAAAAGAGAGGTGCGAGCAAAGGGCCTCCTATGGGCAATGAGGTTTCGACCCATGAAGATCTGCTTCCAAGCAAGAAAAAACTAAACCAAGGGTGTCAGGGGTTAATCTATCCACATTCAAACCAACAGCGGAGGCTTCTAAAGGAAGTTGGATGAGGCCAGCTGAGGGCAAACAGTAGGGACAACAAAAATGGCAAAAATTCGACGTCGACAAAGGCTCATCAATGGCCTACTGTAAGGAGTTCGAGGCTTCGAAGAAAATGGCCTATATTTCAGAAACTACAAGGGAAAGAATCCAATGTCTTGATCTTAATGGAGAAGGGAACATCTTAGGAGAAAAGCTCAAAGAGAGGCTGAAGCTAAGCCTAGAACCAACACCAACCTACCTGCTATGAAAGAGAAAGACGAGGAACTGAAGCCTTTCGACAAGTTGCCCATGGGGAGAAAACTATTTGCTACCCAGGGAAAGGAGGGAAATGGAAGAAGATGAAATGCTTACGGATGATTTTAACTCTAGGTCAGAAGGCTCTTGAGATATCATAGTAAATGTGGTATCAGTTCTGCCCAAAGAATTCGACCAGATCACCAAGGTCAAAGATTTGGATATGTATACAGAAGCATAAATGGCGGCACACAAACCACTGTGCTACTATGTCATGAGTAATGGTTGTGTCGAAGAGCAGAATGCGTTCTTTGAACGACCAGATGAGGCAATGAAGAGTCATCTTAAGCCTTTTTTTATCACTGGAAAGGTGGAGAATGTCGCAGTCAACAAAATTCTAGTAGGCTGTGGCGCTACGGTGAATCTAATTTCGTACTTCATGCTAAGAAGAATCGGCAAGTACGACACAAATACAAAGCCTCATAACATGGTACTCTCCAATTATGAGGGAAGTGTGGGCACCACTCTGGGTATTATACAAGTTGATTTGATGGTGGGGACTGTTACAAGGCCTACTGTTTTTATAGTCGTCGAAACGAAGGCCAGCTACAACTTGTTGTTGGGTCGAGAGTGGATACATGGAGTTGGGGTTGTGCCATCTTCCATGCACCAGAGAATCACGATATGGAGACCAAATGGAATCGTCGAAAATATTGAGGCATATCAAGGCTATTTTAAAGCCCTAATTAACCATGTCGACAAGCATATTTTCGACAAAGACTTGGCCAACATTGCTCCGTGCAATCCGGCCAATTTTGTTTTCACCCTAGACAATGATGTTTATTGTTCGTTGTATCTGTATCCCGTCCAGGGTTTTTGATGGGACAGAGAAGTGGTAGGAGATGACATCCTGCCATACCTTGATGTACCTAGGATAACCCCAATAGGTTGGGGAAGAAAATTTGGTGATGATGACTGAATTCGAGGTGCTAAAAAATCTTTCGGCCTACATAGCCGAAAATAAGTTACAAACGGCCTTAGAGGCTGAAATGGAAAATTTGGCTGTAGAAGCCAACCAAGATTCACACAAAGAAGGTCCTGGTAAGGACTTTGATCCAGAACCTCTTGATAGGGTTCAGGAAAAACAACAAGGCTAGAGGCTCGATGCAATCTATGATGACGAGCCTTTGGGTTTCGAGAAGGATCCATTGGCAGCCAACATCAAAATGTTAGTGCAAGATCCACTTCAAGAAATTGATCCAGAGGAGGAGGAAATGAAGAGGCCAACATATATAAGTGCCAACATCATCCCACAATTCAAGGTCGAAGTTATCCAACTACTGAAAGAGTTTAAAAACTGTTTCGCGTGGGATTATGATGAGATGCCTGGTTTAAGAAGGGATTTGGTCGAACTAAAGTTACCAATCAAGCCTGAAAAGTAGCCTATCAAGCAGAACCCAAGGCAGTTTGCACCGACAGTTCTCTCGAAGATTAAAGAGGAGGTTGCAAGGCTTCTCCAATGTAACTTCATTCGCACAACCAGGTATATCAAATGGTTAGAAAATATTGTGTCTGTTATTAAAAAGAATGGTTCTTTAAGAGTATGCATAGATTTTAGAGATTTAAATGTTGCAACTCCAAAAGACGAATATTCAATGCATGTGGCGGAAATGTTAGTCGATTCTTCTGCAGGCCACAAATACCTTAGTATGCTTGATGGGTATTCTGGATATAATCAAATATTCATTGTTGAAGAGGATGTCTCAAAGTGAGCCTTTCGATGCCCTGGGGCCTTAGGCACTTACGAATGGGTAGTGATGTCTTTTGGTTTAAAAAATGTCGGGGCAATGTATCAAAATACAATGAATTAGATCTTCCATGATTATATAGAGACTTTTATGCAAATATAATTGATGATATTGTTGTTAAGTCTGTTTCAGGGAAGATTCATATTGACCATCTTCGACAATCTTTTGAAAGGATGAGAAGACATGGTCTGAAAATAAATCCTCTCAAATGTGCTTTCTGTATGCAGGCGATAGATTTCTTAGGCTTTGTGGTCCACAAAAAGGGAATCGAAATAAACTAGAATAAGATTAAGGCCATAATAGAGGTGAAAGCACCATCGACAAAGAATGAACTACAGTCACTTATGGGCAAGATTAACTTCTTGGGGAGGTTTATATCAAATGTAAACAGAAAGACTCAAGCTTTCTCACCTCTGCTTCGACTCAACGAGGAAGGGTTGAATGGGGAAAAACCCAACTAGAAGCATTCGACAAAATTAAGGATTACTTGAGTTATCCTTAAATTCTGTCACCACCTTGTAGGAATAGAAGCATGAGGTTGTATATATCTGTATCAGATAAAACCTTAGGAAGCATATTGGTTCAAGAGGATGAGAATGGTGTCAAAAGAGCCATTTACTACCTTAGTAGAGTTTTAAATGATGCAGAAACTATGTATAGCATAGTTGAAAAATTGTGTGTATGCTTGTATTTCTCTTGTACAAAGTTAAAGCATTATATAAAACCAGTTGGTATTTACGTTTCGTCCCATTTTGATACCATTAAACATAGCCCAAACCAATTTTGCATAGTCGAATTGGTAAATGGGCGTTAGCTTTGGCTGAATATTCCTTAACGTATATGCCTTTAAAAGCTATTAAAGGACAAGTGGTAGCAAATTTTATAGTTGAGCACTCAATAAAAGAAAATAACATAACCTATCTCGAACTCGAGCTTTGGAAATTATATTTTGACGGCTCCAGTCATAAAGATGGAACCGGTGTAGGAGTGTTGATCATTTCTCCCGATAAAATTCTAACAAAATTCAAGTATAAAGTCAAAGGTCTCTGTTTGAACAATGAGGCTGAATATGAGGCTTTAATAGCCGGACTTAAGATATTGTTGGAATTGGGGGCAACTCGAGTCGAAATAATGGGAGACTCAGAGTTAGTCATAAAGCAAATTACAAAAGAGTACAAATGCGTTAAAGAAAACCTTATCATGTACTTTGTAATAGCCAATCGATTACTGAAAAGGTTTGAAATGGTTAGCATTCGACACATACCTTGATTGGAGAATCAAGTGGCTAATGATTTAGCCCAGATTGCTTCAGGGTATAAAATCTCGAAAGAAAAACTACAAGATGTGGTCGAAGTCAGAGGAAGAGTTGTGTCAACCAGACTGCCCCCATCAGATTTAGAAACGACAAAGCTATGGTGCGCTGATAAAGAGAATTTTGAAATCCTCGAAATAGATAGCTTGATGGATGGAGATTGGAGGAAACCAATAGTGGAGTATCTGCAAAATTCGACGACATTCACAGAATGGAAAGTCAAGTATCGTGCTTTGAGTTATGTTCTTTTGGGAAATGAGTTGTTTAAAAAGACTCCTGATGGAGTTTTACTTAAGTTCCTTAGTGAATCAGAGGCTTATTTAGCCCTTTCGATTGTCCATAGTGGGGCATATGGGGCACAGCAGGTAGGCCATAAGATGAAATGGTTATTGTTTCGACAAGACATGTATTGGCCCACCATATTAAAAGACTATATCAAATTAGCAGTGCCAAGTAGACGCAGGTATACAACATGTTCCTGTGAGTGAATTGCACTCTATAGTTAAACCATGGCTCTTTAGGGGCTAGGATTTGGATTTGGTTGGAGAAATTCGACCAGCATCATCCAAAAATCAAAGGTACATTTTGGTAGGTATTGACTATTTTACAAAATGGATCGAAACTATACCTTTACCAAATGTCGACCAAGAAGATATAATTGAATTCATCAAAAAACATATTATTTATATATTTAGAATCCCAGAAACCATTACAACAGATCAAGGATCAGTTTTTACTAGTCGAAAGATGCAAGATTTTACGAAGGAAATGGGTTTCAAATTGTTGACTTCAACACCCTATTATGCTCAGGCTAATGGCCAGGTCAAAGTAGCAAACAAAAATAGTGATAGTTCTAATCAAGAAACATGTGGGAAAGAAGCCTAGAAATTGGCACAATACTTTGGATCAAGTTCTTTGGGCATGTCGAACCTTTTCCAAAGAATCGGCCAACGCAACTCCGTTTCGATTAAAATTCGGCCATGATTCAGTGTTACTAGTGGACATCTACAAGGATCCAAAGGCACCATGAGATTCCATCAGAATCCTATTGGAACATGATGTTAGACAAGTTGGTTGATTTGGATGAAGAAAGACTTAATGCCTTAGAAGAAGGCAGAAGAAAAGAGTAGAGAAATCGTATAACAAAAAAGTTAAGGTTAAAATGTTTTCGCCAGAAGAATTGGTTTGGAAAGTAATTTTTCCTATGGATCGAAAATATAGAGCCCTAGGTAAGTAGTCCCTTAAATGGGAAGGACATTTTCAAGTTATACAAGTCTTTTCTAATGGTGCATATGAGATTGAAGAATTAGATAAAGATAAAAGAATCTTGAAGGTAAATGGGAAATATTTGAAAAAATATAAGCCTGCACTTCAAGAAATAAAGATCACTAAAGAGTAATTATGCGAGAAAAGTAAAGCTAAAATGGTAAATAAATATGCCAAAATGGCTTAATACGTTATAGAAAATTCCACAAAGGTCCAAAAGTCATAATTTGCAAAAAAAAAAAAAGGAAAATGCTACAGAACAAGTTTAAAAGGGAAGGGAGCCTTTCATATTTTCGTACTTTGACTTTTGAAGGAGCAGGAGGCATTCACAGAGAGTCTTGTTGGTTGAGAGAGCTTCAATGTATTTTCCAAGTTGTTGAGCTTTCTCAAGATGTTGAAGGCCATCTTGGATCTCTTTTGTCAATTCGTCTTCGACAAAGCTGAGCTGATTAGTATTGCGTTGCTTGGCCTGAGAGAATTTGTTTTGTAGAATGACAATTTGTCTCTCCCATTCTGCAATGCTCTTGTCACACTTTTCGACCTCCTTCTTATTCTGCTCAGGAAGTTTCTCAAGTGTCGAAACTTTTTTAGTAGATGCACAGACAGCCTCCCATGCAGCTTTTTGATTGCCAGTTTTCTTGGAAAGGTTGTTTGAGAAGTCTTTAAGGCGATTGAGATCAATGGCAACTAGATCAATCATCTTGCTCAGCTTCAAAATGACATTATCCGCTTCTAGGGAAACTTCCAAGACATTAATTTGTTTCAGAAGCTTCTTGAGACTAAAACTGACAGAAACATATTGTTCCAAGATTTGAAACAAGTCTACTGCAAAGATTTTTTCTTTTATGTGCACAAGCAAGTCACTGTCGATTTTCCTAGGTACCATGCCCACCACTTTCAAGCCAACTGCAGAGGCTTCTAGAGGAAAATGGGTAAAGCCAGTTGAAAATAGAGAGTAAGGCCAACAAAAATGGCAGAACTTCGAGGTTGATAGGGGTTCATCAATGGGTTACCATAAGGAGTTCCAAGCTTCCAAGAAATCATCCTATATCTCGGAAAACTACAAAGGTAAAAATCCAATGACCAAATCTCAATGGAGGAGAGAATAAAGGAGAAGAAAGGCAAAGAGAAAGTCTAGGGAAAATCAACAAATTGAATCAAGCCCCCATGTGCCTGATTGAAAGGCTGAGAAAAAAGAATTAAAAACTGTCTAAAAGAAGCCTGTGAAGGGGAAGGCATTTCCTACTCAAGAAGACAAGACTGAAAAGGAGCAGAAGCATTTGAACGCTGAAGACGAGATGCTTACTGATGACTTTAAACAAACTCAAAGGAATATTTAGACATTATGGTAAATGTGGTATTTGTACTGCCACAGGAGTTCGACCAAGTCACTGAGGTCGAAGAGTTGGAGGACAACACTGAAAAAGAAATGGCCACTCACAGGCCAATTTGTTATTATGTCATGAATAATGGTTGCGTGAAGAAGAAAAATGCATTCTTCGAGAGACCGTATGAGGCTATGAAGATTCATTTAAAGCCTCTTTATATCACGGGAAAAATCGAAGAGGTATAAATCAGTAAAATTTTGGTGGATTGCAGCGTAGCAGTGAATCTGTTACCTCATTTCATGTTGAGAAAAATCGGGAAGTTCGACACTGATACAAAGCCCCACAATATGGTGTTATCCAACTATGAGGGGAAAATTGGCTCTACCTTAGGAGTGCTTCCAGTTGATTTAACAGTGGGCACCATCACCAAACCAACCATGTTTATGGTCATCAAGATGAAAGCTAATTATAATTTGTTGCTAGAACGCGAATGGATTTACGACATAGGTGTCGTACCATCACCCATGCATCAGAGAATTACCATATGGAGAATAGATGGTATTATGGAAAATATTGAAGTTGATCAAAGTTATTTCATGGCTTCGGTCAACCATGTGGGTAGGCACAATTTTGACAAGAATTCGGCTAATATTGCTCCATGCAATCCAGCGAACTTCGCATTTACTCCAGATGACAACGTGTGTTGCTCTTTGTATTTACACCCCACTAATGGTTTTTAGTGGGGCCGAGAGGTTGTGGGCGAAGACGACCTGGCATACATAGGGACATCTGGAATCGACCCAACAGGTTGGGGGAGCGAGTTTGGCGGCGATGACTGAGTTTCCAGTGCTCGAAAGAATTGCGGCTTATATAGCCGAAAATAAATTAAAAGCGGCCTTGGAGGCTGAAGTAAAATTCATGGTTGTAAAAGCCAAGAAGGAATCATATCAAGAAGGTCCTGGTAAGAACCTCGACCCAGAGCCACCTGATAAGGTTCAGGATGAAGTGCGAGGTAAGAGGCTCGACGCCATATACGATGACGAACCTTTGAGATTTGAGAAAGATTCGCTGGTAACCAACATCAAAATGCTAGCGCAAGATCCACTCGAAGAGATCAACTTGGGGAACAGGAACACGAGAAGGCCAACTTATATTAGTGCCAATATCAACCCCCAACTCAAAGTCGAAGTGATCCAATTGCTAAAGGAGTTCAAAGACTGCTTTGCATGGGATTACGATGAGATACCTGGTTTAGACAAAGAGCTAGTCGAATTAAAATTACCAATCAAGCCTGGTAAGAAGCTCATCAAGCAGAATCCAAGGCGGTTTGCGCATGAGATTCTCTCAAAGATTAAATAGGAGTTCAAAAGACTTATGCGCTGCAAATTCATCTGTACGGCCAGGTATGTCGAATGGCTTTCAAATATTGTGTCAGTTATTAAGAAAAATGGTATTTTGAGGGTTTACATAGATTTTAGAGATTTAAACCAAGAAACCCCAAAGGATGAGTATTCGATGTCTATGGCGGAAATGCTAATCAACTCTACTGCAGGACACGAATACCTTAGTATGCTCGGTGAATACTCAGAATATAATCAGATATTTATTGCTGAGGGTGATGTTTCAAAAACAACATTTTGATGTCTTGGGGCATTAGGCACTTATGAATGGGTGGTAATGCCTTTCGGCTTGAATAACGCTGGGGCAACATATCAAAGGGCAATGAATTTGATTTTTCATGATTTCATTGAGACTTTCATGCAGATTTACATTGATGATATTGTTGTAAAATCAATTTTTAGGAAAGGTCATATTGACCATCTTCGTCAATCCTTTAAAAGGATGAGGAGACATGGTTTGAAAATGAATCCTCTCAAATGTGCTTTTTGTGTGCAGGTAGGGAATTTCTTAGGCTTCGTGGTCCACAAAAATGGAATCGAAATAAACCATAATAAGACCAAGGTCATAATGGAGGAGAAAGCGCCATCAATAAAGAAGGAATTACAGTCTTTGCTGGCCAAGATTAACTTCTTGAGAAGGTTCATCTCGAACCTTAGCGACAAAACACAAGCTTTCTAACCTCTGCTTCAATTCAATAAAGAAGGATTCAAATGGGGGTAAGCTCAACAAGAGGTTTTCGACAAAATCAAGGAGTACTTAAGCCACCCTCCAATTCTAATTCCACCTTGTAGAAATAGGAGTATGAGGTTGTATATATTTACGTCGGATAATACTTTAGGGAGCATGTTAGCTCAAAAAGGTGATGATGGCGTCGAAAAAGCCATTTATTATCTCAGCAGGATCTTGAACGATGCAAAAACTAGGTATATCACATTTGAAAAATTATGCTTGTGTTTGTACTTCTCATTTGTAAAACTTAAGCATTATATAAAACCTGTTGATGTTTCTGTTTCCTCACATTTTGATGTTATAAAGCATATGTTATCGAAACCAATTTTGCATAGTCGATTTGGCAAATGAGCATTAGCTTTAACTGAATATTCTTTAACTTATATGCCATTAAAATCTTTTAAAGGGAAAGTAGTGGCAAATTTTATAGTCGGCCATTGTATAAATGAAGAATCTTTAAACTACATCGAACTAAAACCTTGGAAGTTATACTTTGACGTTTCGAGTCATAGAGACGGTGCAGGCGTGGGAGTCTTGATTATTTCTCCAAATAAGATTCTAATAAAATTCAAGTACAAATTTGAAGGTGTTTGTTCAAATAATGTGGTTGAGTATGAGGCTCTTATAGCCGGACTTGAAATGTTGTTGGAACTGGGGGCAACTAGAGTCAAAATCATGGGTGACTCAGAGTTGGTCATAAAACAAATCACAAAGGAGTACAAATGTGTGAAGGAAAATCTCATCATGTACTTCGTAATAGCCAATCGACTCTTAAAAATATTTGAGTTGGTTAGCATTCGACACATTCCTTGAATGGAGAATCAAGTAGTGAATGATCTGGCTCAGATTGCCTCTAGGTATAAGATTTCGAAAGAAAAGTTGCAAAGTTAGAGGGAGAGTGGTGTCGGCCAAGCTATCCCCATCAGATCTAGAAACAACAAAGCTAGGGTATCTTGATAAAGAAAACTTCGAGATACTAGCAATAGATAGCTTGACAAACGAAGATTGCAGAAAACTAATAGTGGAATATTTGCAAAAACCAACATCGTCTACTAAAAGAAAGATCAGGTATCGAGCTTTAAGTTATGTTCTTTTGGGAAATGAATTATTTAAAAAGACACTTGAGGGAGTATTGCTTAAATGTCTTAGTGAATCAGAGGCATATTTAGCCCTGTCTAGTGTCCATAGTGGGGCATGTGGGGAACATCAGGTGGGACATAAGATGAAGTGGTTGTTATTTCGACAAGGAACATATTGGCCCACCATGTTGAAAGATCGTATTGAGTTTTCCAGAGGGTGTTAAGAGTGCCAAGTGCATGCAGGCATTCAGTATGTTCATGCGAGAGGATAACACTTTATAGTCAAACCATGGCCATTCAGAGGCTGGGCTTTAGATCTTATTGGAGAAATTCGACCAGCATCATCAAAAAGCCAAAGATATATCTTTGTCGGTATTGACTATTTTACGAAATGGATTGAAGTTGTACCATTGGTGAACATTGACCAAGAGGATCTGATCGAATTTATCAAGAAGTGCATCATTTACAGGTTTGAAATTCCATAAACCATTACAAGAGACCAAGGATCGGTGTTCACAGTTCGAAAGATGCAAGAATTTTCTAAGGAGATGGGTTTCAAGTTATTAACATTTGTAGGATCAAGCGCTTACCACTAGGCCAAAAGCAATTGCTGTTAGTCAGAGCGCAACTATCTTTCTTAAAGTGAACCCCAAGGGGCCTACCTAGCCCACTTAACACACCTGTGTAGGTGCCCATGGGTGGGATGTTAAGCCCATCGAATCCCTCAGGGAGACGCTGAATTAAATAATCCAACAACATCTACACCCTATTATGCCCAAGCTAATGCCAAGTCGAGGCTGAAAATGAGGTGGTCATTGGTTTAATTAAGAAAAGTGTGGGGAAGAAACCTAGGAACTGGCATAAGACTTTAGACCGTCCTTTGGGCATGTCGAACATCTCCTAAAGAGGTTACTAATACTACTTCATTTCGATTGACATTTGATTACGATGCAGTTTTACTAGTGGAAATCTATTTACAATCGACAAGAATTCAAAGACATCACGAAATTCCATCAGCGACATATTGAAATATGATGTTGGACGAATTAGTTGATTTAGACGAAGAGAGACGCAATGCTTTGAAGTTATTAAAAAGACAAAAAGAGAGAGTAGACAAATCTTATAATAGGAAAGTTAAAGTTAAAAGTTTTTTTCCTGAAGATTTGGTTTGGAAAGTAATCCTTCCTATGGATAGAAAAGATATAACTTTAGGAAAATGGTCCCCTAAATGAGAAGATTATTTTCAAATAATTCAAGTATTCTCTAATGGCGCGTATGAGATCGAAGAGGTAAGCAAAGATAAGAGAATCTTGAGAGTGAATGGAAAGTATTTGAAGAAATACAAGCCTGCACTCCAAGAGATAAAGATAGCGAAGGAGTAATCATACAAATATAATAATCAAAGCCAACATGATAAATAAAAGCTTGCCAAAATGGCCAAAATCTTTTACATCAAATGAACTACAAGAGGTTCAAAAATATTAAATAATAAATCCAGAATCATGGTAGTAAAAGGGGGACCAAGATTGAACGGGAAGACTAGCTTTCATCTTGAGGTACTTAGCCTTTAGAAGCTCTAACCAGATGTGTCGAATCATACATGGATCAATCAAGTGTCGAATAAAGTTATCAAATAATGCCTTTTTCTTCAGCTATCGAAAATGACATTTTTGGTGGTCAATTTGTTAGCTCCTAAATTCGATTCCTGGTTTTAATTAAAGAAATAATAAAGAGAGTTATGTGAAGTGATGATAGTGTTTCGACAGGGCTATACTTGTTTGCTTTGGTCGAAACAACCCTTTGTGTGAAGAGGAAATGCTGAATAAGATGTGAAGAAAAAAAAAATATTTTGAAGATGGTTCGACAGAGATGATATTTTGAGGCATGATTTGAATTTAAATAAAGGAGGAAACTTTTGTTCTTATCCAAATTTGTGAAGAAGGACACGTGGAGTTTTCTAAGGAAAGGAGACATGTCGAGCGCCACTTGTCATTTGTTTGTAGTATAACCGTTAGTGTCGGTTATTTTTTATCATTATAAATATAAGGTTTCAGTGTTAGGATCGGGGTGTTCCAAATTTGTAAAATTTTATGAAATTAGTCAAAGTATTTGCGTGTAGAGAAAAAGAGTATGTCGAAGAAAATGTACGTTTGATTACACCATATTTTTATATTTTAATGCAAATTTCATCTTTTTACCACAAAGTCTATCTCTTTATTATTCAAGTTATTTAATTGTGTTTGATCAAGTTTCTGCACTTTACTTCTTCTAAATTTCGAAGTTTTTAGTGGTTAGATCATGCATAATATTGAAATCTTCATTATTTCCCAAACTTTAAATTAAGAATTGCTAGCACGTGTCTTATGATTTGTGTGGTCGATCCTATACATAATCAAATTCTTTTTCAATTGGAAAGACCAGTGGTTGTTTACTATTTTTTTCCAGTAAACAGAGAGACACACCACATACTCACCAAAAACCTTAAGGTGATATGTGCGTGGATTATGCCACTTATTAATGTTTAAGTATCCACATTCCTATCCAATATGAGAGTATTACCCATACTACTCACACTTTTTATAGTTAATAGAGTGTACTTGAGTACACTGAGGATATGCCGTTAGCTACTGCTTTTATCCCGCTCAGAGGGAACCAGGTGACCGATCCTTTTAGAGTCTATCTTGACAGTTTGGTTGCTGAGGACATGCACTTCAACAACTATGTTGATCATCGTCAAACGCCGCCATTTGATGAGATAAGGTTATACTCTGGATGGTTGGCCTATGGATCGTGTCTCACTGCTCCTCATCTGCCCAAGCGTGTCATACGGAAGTTCGGCTACAGTTAGACCATTCTCAGACACCCTTGTTGTCTCTTCTCCTCCTGCCTTGACATAGAAATATAGAGGATATGTTTGATGATTATGAGAGTCATTTGGTACTGGAGGAGGTACGAACTACCATAGCTGAGAGCGATTAGAGCTACGTCGAAGAGTACATCAGATGATTCTTCAGGGCGTCACATTCATACATGGTACATGCTGCTCCAGGAGATCCGTCGAGGCCAGCTCATCATGAGATACTAGAGGAGGAGCAGACACAACTAAATCATATTGATGATGTCTTGCCTAGGTATCATCGTATATTGGAGATTGCACAGACAGACATTAAGTCAGGTATCTTTCTTGATGGGTCTGATGTCAGGCGAGTTCTAGATGCCATCATGATGAAGGCACATGAGGCATTGTTGTACTGGAGACATCGCCAGAGGATATGGAAGATTAATGGCAGAGGAGGTCGACAGGGCAAAAGAGGTAGATGACAGGTTGTCAGACACACAATAGTTGTCTCTTATTATATAGTTGTAGTACTATGACCTGTACTTTATTTTGACAGTCTTACTACATTATTGATCTCGATTGTACGACATTTCGACATATATTGCTATTTTATTTTTGTATGGCATTTTTGGTCCCTTTGGAATTATGTACACCTATTTTTTATTTTCGATTGTACGGTATATTTTATCTGAACACAGATAAACAACTTATAGCATGAAATACCGGTTCTGATACATTTCGAAGATGTATCTCTGGAATATTCACAGAGATACATCTCCGGTACAATTCAAATGTAAATAACTTTTGAGTGGCATGTATTAAATGTTTAAAATTATTTCGGAGATGCATCTCCGAAATATTTCAACGTTTATTAAAAATAGGTGCGTCCGGAGACGCATCTCCGAAAACTATAGACATTTAAATAATTTCACGTCGGGGCTAAAAAGTATTAAGGGTGCATTAAAAAATTCTCTAAAGTAAATGAGTTCGTCCAAGACCTATAGAGGAATCCGAGTAATATTGCTAATCCAAGGAAGACCGGGTTGTTACACCCAGGTCCTAACGGTTTTCCAGTGGGCTTCTTCCAAAAATCATGGAGTGTGGTTGGTAACAAATAAGGAAATTTTACCTCATACCCCATCATTTATTCTGTTACCCCTACATTATATTTTTTTAACCAAAATACCCTCATATAAATAACTTATTAAAAATTAAAAAATATTATAAAATTTTATTATCGGAACTCTTTTGAAAAGTCTTCCGATACACAAAAATTGAGTATTGCAACTTTTTTGCAAAGTTTTCCAATATATAAAATAAAAGTTAAAAAATATTTTAAAAAATGACTACCGAAACTCTTTTGCAAAGTTTTCCGATACACAAAAAAATTTTAAAAATGATTATCAGAAGTCTTTTTCAAAGTCTTTCGATACACAAAAATTGACTATAAGAACTCTTTTGCAAAGTCTTCCGGTACAAAATTTAAAAAAAAAATTAAAAATAACTATCGGAATTCTTTTACAAAGTCTTCCATTACACAAAAGAAAAAGTTAAAAAATACTTGAAAAATGACTACTGAAATTCTTTTCCAAAATCATCCGATACGTAAAATAAAATTTAAAAAATAAAATAATAAATTAGTTAAAAATATACAAGGATAAATTTGATATTTTTTATAAAATGTAAAAATATAAGAATAAAAGAAAGGGTATCAGGTAAACTTTTCTAATCTTATGAAAAATTTAACCCACTTGATCCTTGATGAAATTGATAAAGGCAATTGGGACTGCAAGGAATGGGCTTCGTATATCTTACCTCATGTTCGCGGACAATTTATTGCTATTGGAAAAGCGACAGTCAAGCAAATGCAGATTGTTAGCGATGTTCTAGACAAATTTTGTGGTACCTCTTGGCAAAAGATCAGTTACAATAAATCAAACCTCATTTTTTTGAGCAACGTTGAGTGTAGTTTATGGAAGGAATATACTCAGGTGGCAGGAATTAAAGAATCAAAGAACCTAGGTATGTATTTTGGAGTGCCGATTACTGGTAAATGCCAAGAGCTAAGGATTTTCATCATATCATGGATAAAATTAAGAAAGTAAGGCAAAAAACTTATCCATGGGGTGGGGGGCTGATCAAGTCAATCATAAATAACAAGTTAAAAGAATTGTTTTGACTTATTACATGTTTCTCGGTGTTAAACAGAAGATATATCTTCCTAATTTCTAGGATGTGATTGTCATGCAAAAATATTTCATAAGGTTTAATATTCCTCAAGGTGGAGATTATTGAATATGATTTTTTTCACTAATTTGTAATTTCGAAATATAATTGAGTTTCTCTTTAGAAAAAAATAAAAAATTATATGACTTTTAGTAAAAAAACAAAAAGAAAAGTATTGTGAAGTGAAAGAAAATTCTTTGGCCAGAACTACTGATACATATATTCTAACTATTTATATCTTATCAAAACTCTAAAAGAAACATTAAAATGGTACAAACATTTTTACAACTATACTATTCTATAGTCCATACCTAACTTTATATTTGCAATGATAATTAACATCTTTAATATCTTTCTCCTCTATGCACCTATGATGTTAAACCTCAATCTGATTTTTGATCTGCATCTGCTGTGGCTTGAACTTGAGCTGCATACTGTAAGTTCCATAGAACATCCTCAAAAGAAGGACGAGATGAAGATTCTTGAGATATACATTTGGTTGTTATAGATATTGCAATTGATAATGATTCTTGACAACATGTTGTCAACACTGTTGGATCTACAATCTTTCTTCTTCCATCTTCACTTCCAAAAGATGCCTATCATTCCCAACATGTTCATATAAAACGAGTAAGAACGTAAACAAAATTTGATACTCAAAATTCCTCAGTAACACAGACGCATCTGAAAAAAGGTGTGTCAATTGACACTTGTGATTACTTTCAAGGGTCGTGTCCAGTGCCCGTGTATCTGTGTGCAAAAAATTCATCAACATGTTCATATATGTTTATTAAGTTTTTTACTGACCTTTTCATTTAGGAAATATGTTTCACCTTTGTCGCATGTAATCGGTCCAACAAGTGACTCCAACATTATGAATCCAAAATTGTAAACATCGTTATCCGTTTTTGTCCTTTGACTGCAAGAAAAGTTACTCGATCTATTAAATTAAATACCAATCTACGTAGCACTGCCACTTCAGATTGAAAGTGTGTATGATATTCGACACATGTCAGTAGTATCTGAAGAATTAAATTTAAGTTACAATATCATACCATGATTTTGACTTCTTCTCACTCTTTGTCTGTACACAAACATAGAAAGCCATAGAGTCGCTCAATGATCAAAATCATATTAGATTATGAAAAATCAAAAATTTAGAAACAACGTTTGATTAATTGATTAAAAACATACCTCAAACTTTTCAATATCTTCTTTGATAATGGACATACCATAGTCACTTAGTTTAGGAATGCAGTGTTCATCAAGTAACACATTCTTTGTTTTCAATCCGTTGTTAAAACATCCCGGTATAACACCGATATGTAAGAAATGAACCGCCTTTGCAACTCCAATCAAAATCGCTAGTCTATCAGGCCACTTAAGTCCTTTCTCTGCAGAATTTTCTGCATCTTTTACGAAACAAGATTAGAAAATTTCAGCTTGAATGTGTCGGGTGCTATCGGCTCTCGCTATAGTACCTAAATTAACCAAAATCACAAAGGCATCCTCAAATGTGTCTTCTAGTAGTCGGTTTGGTTTATCAAAAGACTAACAAAAGATACACTCGAGGATGTTTTAGTAATTTTTATACATTTAGAGACTACACGGACACTACACAGATCCGCTACAATGTCATATCCTAACCTGATAGACGAGTATGATAATCTCCATTTGGCACAAACTCATACACAAGATAAAGTTTTTGTGTGCTCGAATCATCTTGTAGGCCGGCATCAATGCAATGACCCAAAAAACTAACCAAATTCGGATGTTCAAGCTTCGAGAGTAAATCCAACTTAGCTTTAAGATTTTGAATTGAGCATTTCTTTGACAGAACAAATGATCTTATCACCACATAAGATCCATTCTCAAGTTTACCTTTATGCAGCTGAAATAAAAAGCACTTATAATGAGCATACAAAAAAGGTTGGATAAATTTTCCCTATGAACCTAAGGTACCTTTCCTATGGAGCCATCACCAATACAAGTTAACAGACTAAAGTTTTTGGTAGCTTCCTTCAACTCTTGGATTGAAAATTGTCTAAAGGTTGGACTAGTTTGTGTCCCTAGCTTCACTGCTTGAGAAATAAATCCTGAAAGAATAAGCGCTTATCATATACATGTTCATATAAGACTAGTTGTTTTCATATAAGTTGTTTTCATAAGCTATCAGAAGCAGAACTGTCTTTGAAGACGTGCAAGGCAGACGACTATACAAAATTCAAAATTTGTCAAGGTTAAACCGTGACTAAATATGACCTTTATTTATTTTGTCATAGTTAAACAGTGAATAATCTATCCTGGGCCTCCAAAAACTTGAAACAACTCTGATCCTAGGAAACTTATGAAAATAAGCTGAAAACAATTTTTAGACATGACATAAGTTGTTTTCATAAAATCTTTCAAACAGTTTCACAACTGCTTACGCAAATAGATAAGTTTAAATAAGTCAATTCGAACATGTTTCTCACAAAAATAATGCAACCTAACTGCACTGCAACTTAAAACCGTAACTTATATACTTACTTGCATTTGCAAGAACTTCTGATGAAACACCAGTTGCTGATTTATCTTGAACAATCTTTACTAACACTTCCTTTCTACTTTTCTTCATCAAACGAAATTTTTTACACACAAAAACTCCAAACACCAAAACCACAAGAACAAATCCAACAACAATAGCCACTAATGCTACCACTTTCAATATCCTGAATTTCTTCCATCTCGAACCGAAATCCTTACAATAAGAGCTTCTCTGCTGATTTTGAGCTTCAACAGATAAACAATTTCTACTATATCTAACAACTCTACCATCAGAACTATTCGCCAAACACGAAGGAAGTAAACCACTTAACTTGTTGCTAGAAATATCGACATAACCGAGTTTTCCACCACAATTGAGTTTATCAGAAAACTCACCACTAAGCACATTGTTTGCTAGATTCAAATAACTTAAATTTGACAGAGAAAACAACGTCAAAGGCGGCGTACCCTCAAGACGATTCGACGAAAGGTCTAAATGTTGAAGATGATTCAATTCTCCGAATTTCTTCGGAATCTCTCCCGAAAACGAGTTATTGCTAAACAAAACCGTGACCACGGATTTCGGCAGACGCGGTAGGTCAAATTCGAAACGGTTTTCTCTCAAATCCAAAACATGCAAACCATTAAGAGAATTGAAACTAGGCAATTCACCGGATAGTTCGTTTTGCGAAAAAGAAATAACTTCGAGTTTCTTGATTTTGCATAGGGAAAATGGAAATGAACCCTTGAAATGATTTTTCTTCAAACTCAAGAAAGTTAGGTTAAACAAAGAATCAAACCAATTAGGCAAAGTGGAGTTGAAATAATTTTCATCAAGTGTTAGTGATTGAAGATTCACCATTGTTGAGATTTTTGGTGGAATGGAACCAAATAGGAAATTTGAACTCAAATCCAAAACTTGAAGCAAAGTAAAAGATTCATCAATCTTATTAGGAAGTTTCCCCCAAATCCCTAATGAAACCAAAGTAAGAACCTTTAGGGTTTTAAACTTTGTCAATGTGATGAAAAATGAATCAATTGAGAAATTCATGGATAGGGTTTGATTTGGAATTGCAAATCCATTGAAACTTGAGGAGGGTTTCAAAGATTTATCACCAAAAATTTTGAGCTCAATTATTGAATTATCTTCACATTTAATGCTCAAATTTGAAGATGAAGGAAGATAACAAAAATCAACATTGTAATTTTCCATAATTTGCAATGAAGAAGGAAACTCCAAAAACATTCTTAATTCTAACAAAGCTTGGTTTTGATCTTGTTCTAACTCATTACTATTTGAAATGAACAATAAACACAATAGAATCAAAAGATCAAAGTAAAAGTACTTCATTGAATCACAACTTGAAAAAAAATAAACTATGCACACAAGATATATCTATATCTGGTCGCAATTGCAGTTGCATACCGTAATTTAAAACTATGATCTTTCAAAGTTCAAAGATTTTTCAAATAACAACGTACATATAATTTCAAAAGGAAACTACTAGGAAGATAATTTTGTTACAAAAGTTGAAACATTGCATCAATGGTTATGGAAAATTTGATGTTTTTTAATGATGTGGTGAAGGAAGACAAGTGAAAATGTTGTACCATGGAAAAAGACAAAGGCATTTATTTTAGTTTTTGGGTACAAAGACAGAAGCATTTATATTAGAATTAATGGAGAATGCATAGTGGCCACAAATGGATAATGTAATAGTAACTATTGTTGCAGATAGATTCAACTCTTAAAATAGTACAGAATCAAAATGCACAAGTTAGTATAGCTTTTATTTTTCTATTATCTTTTAGAATAATTGAATAATCAATGTATCTTATCCCATAAATTAAATATATTAATTATTTAATTAATTAAAAAATAAATTTATGATTAAATGGAGTATTAAAATTGGAATCATAGTAAAGTTGGTAAGCCAATAATTTCTTAATCATAGAAAGAAGGGAAAAAACATGATCCATCATATTTTATGAATGACATTGAGAATTTCAAATCCAAGAAAAAGAAGACATTAACAAAAGAAGCAAACATTTGACCGTTAAAGGATGGAGTAATGGACAGGCTGTCGTGTAGTAGTATATGACATGACACCATGTGCTCTCTTTCAATTCCCATCAATGTTTGAAATTCTCACTTTATTTTCTTTTTCTTTATTCTCATTTTGTCCTTTTCTTTTTCTTCTTTTGGTAAAGGCCCATTTTGATATCTAATTAATTTATCTTTTTAAAATAAAAACAAATTTGCCCATAAGAAAAAACTTAATTGCATTGTAATATTCTTATATTTACATGAATATAGAATTGATCTCTTCATTTTAAAATTCATCGATTTTGATTTTTTCTTTAAACTTTTTTATTTTAAAGTAATGATGAAATAATATATTTTAAATGAAATCGGATATTTTTTTTGATAAACAAAAATTATATTGAAGAGGACACTAGGGGTGTCCAACCTAATATAAAGGAGAACAAAGAGGGAAAGAAAACAGAATCTCAAACAGAAGACAAAAAATTATTCAAGTTCTCTCTAATCCTGAAGGAGAGATTGAATATGATACAATAAAGATTTGAAATTTAACAAATCGCCTCGGATATGATTGAGGCATGTTTCTTTTAGCTTTAAAAAATGGATTTTTTTTTTATATTTTAAAAAATGAGTTATTGTTCCATGTAAAATTTGGATGATTTTTTCAATCAAGATTGTATGTGTACGAATAAAGATTATTCTTTTCAAAGTTTTCATATTGAACTTCAGCACTAACCACCTTTGGTATAAAGTTTTCATTCGTAAGTTCTTTCCCATATAAATGACATCTTAGTATCTGGACCTAACTCACATTTGTCAGGATGAGTGTGAATGCATCTAACGATTTCAAAATAACTTTAAGTTGAGCTAATACTATTGTATTCAAATCTAATTCAACCACGCTCTTTGGTTTAACTGTTTGATCACTTGAACAATACTCATTCTGACACATTGTTTCAATGAGTTCTTTCACCTCATCTTCATTCTTAGCTTTTATGGTACCTCAAACTAAGGCATCCAAAATTATTTTCATTTGAGCTTTAGGACCTCTAATAAAATGTGACATATCTTTCATGGAACTTATATTATGATTGAGACATCTTCGAAGTAACAACTTGAATCTTTCCCATGCATCAAACAATGACTCAGAATCAATTTGACCAACATTTTAAATTTTTTGCTTTCCTCTCTACAAACTAAGCATTTGAGAAAAACTTCTCAAGAAATTTGTCTTTCAATTCCTTCTAACTTTGAACAGTATTGTTTGATATGCACTACAACCAATCCTTTGATCCACTTATAATAGAAAAATCAATCTTTTGATCTTCAGTCTCATAAAATTTAACTAGATACTCCCAAGAATCTTTGACATTTTTCCCATCGAACGAGTTGTCTCTCAAACTTGAAAGCACCAAATTTTTTATACTAAATGTTACAGAGTTGTCGATTAAAAACCTAAGGATATTTGTTCAGAATCAGTTCTCCTACAATAATCTCACATCTTTTGTCTTGGTGGATTAACCACCTCTTATATTTCTTATTCAAGTTCTTATTTAGCTTGTTGTGCTTCTCTTCTTGCTTTTTGAATTGCTCATGTTATTCTTTTAATCTTTAAATCTAATAGTATTAGTGTCGAACTCAAACCTCGCATAAATAAACAAACAATACCTCGACCAATAACACTACACTAGATGCAGCTAAATAAGAAAATAAAAATAACAATAACGAAAGAAAATTAAACGTCACACAAAAATTGTCTTGTTGAAATGATCAACAATCCTCTACAACGACACTAAAAACTTGATGACAAAACTAGCAAGTGAACTAATCGCGTCAGAATAATTAAATAAAGACCATTTTTATAGGGATTACGTATTTTAACAAGGTGAAATGCATGCTATTTGAAAAGTAAAATCAGGGTTTTTTTTTAAAAGTATGTTGAAAAAGCTAAAACTTAAATAAATTTTCAGATGAGAAAACAATTAGGTCTTATTAGAATCCTTTAATTTTTCATTGTTGATGACTGTGCATTATTTAAATCAAAATGAATTTATACTTTTACGGCGAATTAAGAATATTGTTGTACACAATCTCTTTGTTTACATCTCACTAGTTTAGACTATAATTGTCTAATTCCTTAGGCGAGTTGGATAGTAAAACTAAGTGATATAAGTGCATTAATTCCTTAGTCACAACTTATAATTCGCTATCCCTAGTTAATTACTAAGTTGAACGATTACTTTATTTCATATTAGTAGAGTTATGGGCAATAATTCCTACTCATCTAAATTCACTTTGTGAGTTCGTCAAAACTTAAAGAGCAATACAACAAAAGTAATTAAATATAAAATATATAATTAAATCATGCAAATAACATCAAACAATATCCAACAGAGTCAAATTAAGTTCATTTTCTAAGATTTAATAAAGAGAAATCTAGTTACTCATAGTAATACAAATAAATACAGCGAGCTTAAATGAAGAGTACATAAAAATCAATGAGAAATATGGTCTCCAATGACTCAAAACTCTAAAATATCTTGCTTTAGAACTCTTTGTCGTCACTTTCCACTCAAAAATTCACAACCTTTAAAAAAGTGGCTTATTTTTCTTTTTAAACAACAAAAAATGTGTCCGTCAAACGCTTCATCGAGACTACAATATAAAGTTATCACGATCCCGATAACTTTCCATCGCGACCAAGATAGAGGCATCGCGGTCATGATAATTCTTGTAGCCAAAATGTATATTTTACTTACTTTTGTTCTTTTTTTATTCGAAGTCCACAATTCCTTATCTTCTTATATTCTTCTTATTTCTTCTTTGTTTTATCTCATATTTTGTTTAAAATTTTATCGACTCTATAAAAAAAAAAAAAGCTTGTGAATATTATACAATAACATAGTGTCATCAAATATTTGCTAATATTCTTAGGTTTGAATAGGAATGAGATTGAAATTTTTTCAAAACCTTTGACTTTAATTTCTTCACTCTTTCGTGATTTAATTGTTCGTCTTTATTATAATAATAATAATAATAATAATAATAATAATAATAATAATAATAATAATAATAATAATAATAATAATAATAATTATTATTATTATTATTATTATTATTATTATTATTATTATTAGGATTGAATATGTATTTGATCTCTTTAAATAATTCATAGTTCAATTTTAATTCATATAACTTTTTTTAATACTTTCTCTAACACAAACTCATGTGTCATGCTACGGGAAAGATTTAGTCAATATCACTACAAATTCGGTCAACATCACTAAAAAAATGTGTTACTCTTTCCGTTTTATAATGAATGATCCATTTGAAATAAAAGAGTGTCCTAAAATAAATGATTTATTTTAATTTTTAATATATCTTTTCTAATTTTACCCTCTAATTAAATATTATTTTTATCATTTTCAATACATGATAAAGACACTTTAATAAAAATATCATTATCTCTCCTTCATTTATTCTTTTTTTTTAATCTCATTAAAAGTCAACTGAATCACTCATTATAGAACGGAAATAATAAATTTCAAGGTTACAAATCTCTACGTAGAATTGAAGATGAAGATAAGTGACATGCTTCACTGTTCAACCAACATCCTTCCATTTTCTCCTCACTCTTAGTGAATTCTCAAATACCCTCATTCATGTCAAGTCCATTCATGCACATATTATTATTAAGAATTGTATATCCATTCAACACTTTCTTCCCAAAAAACTTATCAAATCATATTCTGATTTGGGTTTTTTCAATTCTGCATACAATATGTTTGATCGATGCCATATTTCAAGTGATCTTTTTAACAGAACTTCACCATAGAATTCCCTAATTTATTTGTTTTAACAACAAAATATATTAAATGCAATGCAATAACTCGAACCAAAGGACAACTGCGCACCCATCATAGCATTATCGAGTGTGGTTTCTCTAATGAGGACATTGATCAAACACCTTTTATGCATAATTGAAAAAATCCAAATGAGAATATGATTTGATAAGTTTTGTAGCAAGAAAATGGTGAAATGATATACAATTCCTAATAATTTGTACATGGATTGGACTTGACATGGACGCTGGTATTCAAGAATTCACTTAAGAGTGAGGAAATGAAAAGAGGTTGGTTGAATGTTGAAGCGTGTCTCTTCTCTTCAATTCTACGTACTTAACAATTAGGCTTATAACTCCATAATTT